>JAOXNR010004384.1:0-19593 GCA_028571225.1 Parsonsia alboflavescens
TATGTTTAAAATTACTTATTAAGATTATAATCTTTACACTTTTCCTCAGAAAATGATAGTCTTTTTGGGCATAAATCATAACATTGGAGTCATTCCAGGGTGTGTTGCTTTGGCTGGATTAGTGTCCTCATTAAGCTTGAAAGGAAGTTTAACAAAGAACTCTTCATTTTTCCAAAGCGGATTTTTGTGTTTAAAATCTGCAAGAGAATTAGCACACAGTTCTTTCAACATGTTAGCTATGGATTTAAATTTATTAATAGTATCACAAATAGCAAACATATTAGTAATAGGAGTAAAAGGCTAAAACTGATGTTTATATCGGATTCCATGAGGGAGAACCGTCAGTTTCTTGGCCTAGGCATGTGTGTCCCATTTGATAAGAACATCCTTACCATGGAGTCTATTTCCAAAGACTTTTAACCAAATGATGCAGTCTGGAAAAAATTTTATTCCCGCCGGGTGTTTCGAAATAAGGCTGGCTCCAAAGATATCTCCTTTGGCTGCTTGAAACTGGGCATCTGTCTTAGTCCAGTATTTTGCTGCTAGAATGTCTGGATTTACCATCGTTTTCATAGCTCCTGTGTCTAAGAATCTAACGGCTTTGACTGGCAAAGCATATTTAAACATTAATAGAGAAACCTGAACATGAGGAGGATGTATGTTAGTAAGAGAAGCAATATTTGGTGCACTTTTAGTGGTAAAACTTGGTGAACTTGATTCCTCTTCAGAATCATTTTCTGATGCTTGAAATTCAGAATTTGTAATTTCGATGGCAAAGGTTGTATCCAGATCTGGATGACTTTGCTTTGAGAATATTGATTCAACGTCAGATTCTGGATGATCAACCATCAGTTGTGTTACAAGCTTTGAAGCTTTGGCCTTAGTTTTTGCAAAGTGTCCTTTCTTTTTTGCAGATGAAACATCTGTCCATCTTGAATTTGTTTGAGGTTTTCCATCAGAAGTACTTGAGATTTTTCTTTGATTTACACTTCTTCTTGGAGGGAAATTTTTGCACCTTCTTGCAGCTAGCCAATCTCGTAATTTTTGTTGCTGATCTTTTCAAACTTCTTTTTCCAGTGAAAAAAGTTTTCAACAACCTTTCTGCTTTCATCGAGTTTGTCTAAACATGTGAACGTGCCTTGGAGGATCTCTGCAAGTTTTAGATTTGCCAAAGTGTTTCTAAAGTGCTCGATCATTTTGTTTAGTTCCCACTGGATCTCTTCTAGAAGTGAGGAAATGTACACCTGCTTGTGATTCGGGTTTCTCATACTGCTAATGCAATAATAGATCTCCATCATCCTTTTGTAGTGTCAATTGATATCTTTAGGCCTCAGAGAACAACACTTCATCTTGAATAAGTCTTGTCTCGCCTGCTTGATCTCCAAAGAGTAATCACCTACAAATTCTTTAAAAATTACATTAATCCATTGGTCCGAAGACCCTATAAGTAATTGATCTCTCTTATAAGCAGATAATGAAATAAACCAATAATGCAGAGTACCAACAGAGAGATTAAAAAATTTAGAAAGAATGCTGTTTAAAGGTACTCCCTTTAATAATTGTGTATTTACCCATGTTGACATTTCTTGTAACCTTTCACGCCTCTTGCTGATAGGAATATCATCAAAAGCGAAAGAAGTTGTTCTTGTTGATTTTTCTAGAGGTGCTGGCTGCGGAGGCAGCGGTTGATGATCGGCCATAGATTCATCTTCTGTTTTCTTTGTGGCCATGATGAAATTCAGTATATGTTGTCAATCCTGAGGGACATGGGGTAGTCATCAGAATCCTTGTGACGTCCATCTTTTCATCACCTGATTTTGTATACTCAGAAATGGCTTCTGAGGATGCTTCAGAAGTTGAATCTTTGTTTGAGATGCTAGAAGATGTATGTGCATCGTTAGCATGATAAGACACCGCCAGTTATGGGCAAGGATTTTGTTGAAGTGAGGTCAGGCTGCTTCATTCAGCTTACTGGAGTAGGCTCTTGTTGGACTGGAGCTCTAGAATCTTCCCACCTTGAGAATATATTTTGGCCTTTAGTACGAACTGGTGCCTTTGACTTCTTTTCCCGCGTGAATCTAGGTCCTTCAGGTCTAAAGTTCTCCAATTGTGAAGTTTCTGGAGCACCTTGTGAAAGTTTGTTCTTCGATGCTGGGTGAACACAGGGATGTTCTTTCGCCCATCTGGAGCAAAAGCTACAGTTTGGTATACTGTAGTTAGGAATTCTTTCCGCTCGAGATCAGGCCGGACTAAGTGGTCCACAGAAAAATGGAGTTGGCATGTGGAAGGTTGGCGGATTATTCGGGATGCCAAACATTGAGAATCCTTGTGATGGAGATAATGGAACAGAAGCTGTTTAGGACTTCTGTCTTTCATAATTTTCAGTTTATCTCTTCAAGTCACAAATCTCCTAATGCTTTTTGTTAAACTCGTTGCAGTAGCTTGTTATAGAATGAATCATTGCCTTAAGATCTCGATCAAGAATGTTATGCCTATCCAGCATCTCATTGTATCTTCTTTCTACATAGTCAATCTTTTTCTCCACTCGATTGACTCTGTCATCAATTCGTGTGAGCATGGGCAATGGCATTGTCTGTCTACCAATTTAAAACTTCTTTTGCCTGGTTCAAAGGAACTTGTCTTCCAAAATCATCAACTGCCTTTCGGGAAATATAGGGCCTTCATGCTCTCTTCTTAGCTTCATTGACTTTCCTTTTCAGAGATGGGAAAGTAGAAGCATATGAACTTGTCGTGGGCTGGTTCATCATGCATGGTATTGTTGCTGGAATGTTGCAATGATTTTCTCCTCCTGTTACCAACAAGGAGATGGCTCATAATAATCCATTGTCATCTTTAGAATTTTCTTGATAGATAGGGATGTAAAGGTCTTTCCTTATTCATTGGCAGTGTGGTTGATGTCCTCGGATAAGGCTGGTAAAAGTCCTTCAAGTCTTTGAAAGGCTTTTGGACTATCATCGCCGTGGCCTTGTCTTCATCATCGTCTTCAGAAAATTGTTTGTACGAAAATGCACCGGCTTTCTTCTTAGTTCGTTGCTGTCTCCTAGCAACTTCCTCTTCTTTGCATGCTTGCATCAGACTTGTCAACCGGGGTGAGCATTAGTTGAGTAAAAATTTGATCAGAGTCCTCTTTTGAAGGAATCTTGAATGAAGTTTTTACTCTTCCATTAGGTAGCCTTCGGAAGGTTGAAAGAGTGGCCTGGACTGGTTCTTGTTGTTAAAGAATATTCTCATAGTCGACAGGCATGAGCTTTTCAAGATTTGCTCTCTTGATCTGTCTGGGAATCTCGATCAAAATGGGAGCCTCAGTGGAAGAATTTGCTAGAATCATCAATGCTTTTGGAGATCCGCTGTTATGTAGATCAAGGCATGATTCTGCAACCTATACACCATATGGTGATGTAAAGTTGCCATAATTGATGTGGGAGCAAGAGTTATCCCGGTAAGTTGGAGTTGCACTTTCAAGGCTGTGCACAAATTCGTGTCTTGGAGAGATATGACATAATTCGGGAATGAGGTGAGAATAACAGTTCCCGAATTCAAAGTTGTGATTACTGTTCCAATGACCGCCTGCTTGTAGGATAATAGTCTTGAGTCTAAGAGTGCAATGCGAGCAGTAACTAGATGGCCTTTTCTTCCTCTGTATGTCGGAACATGTCTGATGCCATCGATGTGAAGGTGTGTGTATCCTTCGGTTCTCCATTGAGCCACTATCTCTGGCAGAATATTAAGATTAATATACTGTTCCTTCGTAGAGAACGAAATGTCACATTGATCTAACTTTGAGGACTGGACATATTCCTTCGTCCCTAGCGTGGTTGATTTGAGAAGTTACCGAATTGACTTGATGCCTGGAGGAAATGATTATCTCTTTCTATATATGTTAGATGGACTCATCAAAGGAGGAACTGCTTCCTCTAAGGAGATAGGCTCTGGAATAGTAGTAAAGTCAACAAGACTACCTACATTTGCAGAATGTAAAGAATGCTTTGGTAAAGATAAAGAATTGGAAATATTTACGAGCTAGGAATTGAAACTTGAGGCGTTCTGGCTTTGTAATTAGGGTTCTTATCATGATATTCCTCTTGTGTGTGACCGATCTTCCAACAGAAGCCTAATAACAAGTAGAATGTTCATAAATGATGTGTTGCCAAAAGCCAGAATCATCTTGGTTAATCTAGAGTCTTTTCGGATGAGTTTTCAATAAGTCGAGTTCCACATAAACTCTTGCAATGCTGGGCCAGGATATTCTTGCAGTCAGTGTGTCAAACTTCGACGGTCTGCCAATCGCAGAGGCGAAAGAGTAGAGAACTTCCTTTCAATAGAGATGAGAGGTAAGTCTGGATAGGAAATCCAAGCCGGAACAACTGAGGGCTCCTCTTTGAAATGAAACCATGGTGACCACTAAAGAATTCGCATCGGACAGATCAAAACATGACGAGCATCAATCAGACCAATTGTGTAGGCTCCTCTTAATCCAATAGTCTGAATTTCTTTCGTTATTGTCTCCAGTGATTGTTTCCCGAACAAAAATTTCTGTACCAATGCCAGCTTAAATGGGATTGAGAGATGATCGATTTCCTCTTTAGAAAACAAGAACGTAGGTTCTCCTTTGTAGGATTGAGGTATTTTAATTTTGAAATCAGGCTCCTGTCGTGAATCTTGCTTGAAGAGTAATGGAAAGGACCTTATTCCTCATGGAGTGTGATCTGTCGATGGCTTATTGTCAGGTGGCGGCTGCTTAGCCTTCATATTGCTTGAAGAAGAAGGTATCTTTCAGTAGCACTTTAGAGAGAGAGAGAGATAACTATAAAATTCTTTAATTTTTCTTACAATAACTTAATAATTTTTATATGCCACAATTTTCTCTTATAAATTTTTGATTCAAAATGATACCTATATATTAAAACTAAATCAGAAATATCCATTTTATCGATATATTCTTTTTTAAAAATATTTTGTAATGTAAAACTAAAAAATATAAAAAAATTTAATTTTTAGTAATAACAATTTATGGGGTTAGAAATGAACTTTCGGTCACCCCACAGATCTTGATGAAACTTAGCGGTCAGCAACCTGAGAAAATGAGAGAGAAAAGGTCACTGGAGTGGGCCGTCGCCCGAGGAAAAGCTCCGATACCTAAGTTAGTATTCCGAGAGGCAATCGAGGTAAAGACAATTCTCAGAAGACTGTGCTTTTCTTAGTTTTTCTTTCTCTCTCTTTTTCCTTCTCCCTCGTTATACTGATTGTCCATTTTAGATTAAGTAGTTAGAAGAAAGAAATCCGTTACCTTCTAGATTAGGGCTCTACATTGCATAACTGTAGGCAGTTAGGATAATTGTGGGATTCTGCAGAATCCTGCCAATTGCTCCTTGAATCATGGAGTTTCCGTGGGATGAGAGAGCTTGCCATTCATGTCTCTATCTGAGAGCTACGAGCTTTTTAACTGACCCTCAGACCAACTTGATGACCTCCCCGTGGATGCTGAGTGTCTCTAACATCTCTTTTGGTGAGGTTACCCTAAGTTATCCCTCGCTTTTGGGAGTGGTTAGGAGTCGTGCATTGGTGGTCGTGGCATGGAAGATTTATGAGACAAGTTGGGAGTTACCAGGTCGTGGGTCGAGCTCATTTAGGTGGTCGGTGACCTCAAGGTTGATGATCTGGGCGGTCGATGGTAGAAGGTTACTGCCCACCTCTCCTTGTTGACTTCGTGAGTCTGACTTTCAAGTATTGAAGGCATGGGCCTTGTAGCCCATTTAGGCTGACTTTTGTCTGGGTTCTGCTTATTTATGTAGACTTATCTAGGTTGTGCCCATTTCGCCCATCATTACCCCCCTTTAGGCCTAGGGAGCTCAAAGGTCATTGGTGCCTAAATTACCATCTTCAAGCTATAGTGCCAATGGGTCTGCCGATTCCTTGTAACGGCTAACTTTGGGGATACCTTTCCATTCGAGTCTCTAGTCGAGAGCTGCCAGCTGGCTACTTATTTTTCAGCCTCAAGTAGAGCTGTGGACACCTTGTCATGGCATGGGAGGTATATTAGCAAGGTTGGAGTTCATTAGGTCGTTGGTCATGGTCTAGTGAGATCTCTGTTATGCTCATCAGGAGGTCAGTGACCCAGAAGGTCAGTGGTAGGAGATTTTTGCCCACTCGCACCTCGGGACTCGCTAATCTAACCTTCAAGTATTATAGATTAAAATCTCCAAGTCGCGAGTCTGACCCTCAGGCGTTTAGGATCGCCATCTCCAGGTCGAGGGCCTTACCTTCAAGCATTAAGGATTGCCATCTCTAGGTCATGGGCTTGACTTTCAGGTATTATAGGCTACCATCTCAAAGTCGTGGGTTTGACTTTTAGGTATTATAGATTACCATCTTTATGCCGTGACCCTTGAAGGATTGAGCTATTTTATTGCAATTGTCTGTAAGGCTGACCTTCAGGTATTGAGGGTTACCATCTTGAGGTCTCGACTCTTTGACAAGTTGTGCTGCTTTATCACAATAGCAATTTCTGAGAGAAGATGCTTTCTCTTGGTTTTTGAAAGCTGACGGGTTGCTTCAGGCAAAACGAAACACTTCTGGTTCATCAGTTTGCACCGAAAATTTCAACATGCTTATATCAAAAGTAATTTGAAACCTTTGAACCCTTCTATAGCTTATTTACTTTCTCGTGTCAGCCTTCTCCCTTGCTTCTGCTTATTCTGAGCTTTTTCTTGTGTAAACCTTTTCTGCTAAAAGATCTCTACCATTTCAGATGCTTCGACCTCCTAGTTTGAAACACTTGACAATAGGATTTGCTATGATCCCTCTCTCCACACTTGGGCTCTCCCCATGCCCAATCTGACCTATGAACTAACCGAGCTTGGGGTTAGTTCTCAGGCTTCTTCTTTGGGTCCTGCTGACATCGCCTGGACCGAAATGGAGATAGACATGGATGACGGTGATGTCACCACTGGGGTTGAATGCCTTTTCAATAATCATGCCGAAAGCATAGTTTTGCACCATTCCTGCCTTTAGGGGCGACTCTTTTACCCCTTCCTCCATTCTCTGTTTTTAGACATAGTCTTTTTCTGAGGCCTGCCCCTAGTCCAGTTCACCCCCAACTGCATCCGGATGATAGTGGCTTTCATAGCTACTTGTCAACTCTGTAGAGTTCCTGCGTTCCTGGACCTTCTTAGGAGCTTCTTTAAACTGGAGGCTCCATCAGTTTTCAGCTCCTCTAAGGGGTACTTGAGGTTAGATCCCAAGCATCAAATAGAGAAAATCCTAATTCTTTTTCGCTCATCTTCCCCGCAACCTGGTGCAGAGGTATTCGGACTGGAACTTGAACTGGGTCTTCTACAACGAGCTTCCCTCCAACCCTTGGCACTTAGGTAGGAGAGGGATTTTCTGATGTCGATAGCTTTCTTCAACCTACCCAAGGTCGGGTGCATTTCCTTGCTCTGGCCAAGGTCATTCCTGGATGCTGCGGGCTTGGGGAGAAGAGTCTTATGCAACCTTCCTTCTGTTCGGATAGGCTTGAGAATATCCCAGTTTGGTATGTAACTCTCTTCTACTTCTTTCTTTTTGTAGTCTTTTTGCCCTGTACACTAATAGTTTCCTCCTTCTTGTTTGATAATGCTGATGAAGATCCAATGGCTCTTAGGAACTACTCTGGGCAAACCCGGTGGGTTTAATCCCTGTGAGCCAGGAGTTGGGAGCCCCCCTGCAGCTTCTACTTTTGTATGTATGTTCCAACTCCAGTTATTGAGGTCTTTGTTGAAGCCCCTATTGGGCCCTCTGTTCCTGCAAACCGGGGTGGTCGTAGGACTCGGGTTGCTTCCAAATGGGGTAGAGGAGGGCCGAACCTCTGTGGGAGAGGGTCGGGTCATGAAGAGGGAGTGCTAAGCTATGGTGGTGGAGGTTTTCTAGTGGCTCTTGGAACTTAGGCTGCGTCTTTACGCCGAGCTGAGATGTCTGCGATGGGTAGGAGCTCTACTCCAGGCTCACCTATAGAGATCTCGAGCTCCAGGTCGTACTTGTCCGATTAGCCAGCTGAAAGAACTTTGTGATAGGATAGTTTTTACTTATCCCGGTACATGCACTGAATATCCTGCAAAGGTCTGTTTGTGGCCTTCTGTTTTTCTTTTCTTTTACAGAACTGCCTCATTTTGTTTTTTTTTTTTTTTGCCAGAGCTTTAAGCTTCATACTTGCTCCATATTAGCGATTTCTCAGCAATTGCCCAATATATTCGAACTTATTTTGGAGCAGTAGCAAATAACATAGGCAATAAAAGCATAACATCCACAAAAGCCTTAAAAAACTAAGACTAAAAAAACATACCTTTAAAATCGTGCTTTGTTGAATCTGAATTCTTAAGGTTGCCATAGTGCTGGGTGAGGTTCTTTTGACCGGTATTTCTAAGTTCAACTGATGACTTAACAAGGTCCGTAATGTCTTAGATGGCTCTTAGGCATAGAACTTCTTCAAGTGGTAAGCATACCAAGGCCTTAGGAGTTTCCTTCCTTCAAGGTCAACAAGTTTGTAGCTCCCTCCTTTGTGTACCTCTTGGACTATGTAAGGTCCTTCCCAGCATTCTTGCAGCTTGGTTAGTTGTCCTTGCTTACCGACATCTGATCTCTTGACGACCATTTCCCCAATTGTGAAATGTCTTTGTTTCACTCTTTTGTTGAAAAAATTTGTTACCTGCCTTTTGTAAGTTCTATCAACCTCTATTGTTTTGTTCTTGACCTCTTTGATGAGGTCAAGGTCTGCCTTTCTCTTAACCTTGTTTAAGATTGAATCGTATTCACTCAGTCTTAAAGGTGTCATTCCAACCTCAACTGGCATTACTGCTTCTACTTCAAAGCACAGACTAAATGGTGTTTCTCTAGTAGCCTTTCTTGGCATGGTTCTGTATGCCCATAGTATGCTTGGGATCTCGTTTGGCCAGTCAGTCTTTCGATCTCCTGTCTCGAGGTCGGTGAGTCTCTTCTTGAGTCTTTCCAGAATGGTCCTATTTGTGACTTCAGCCAGCCCATTAGCTTGGGGTTGAGCCACAGAGGTCAGCCTCTGTTCAATTTTGAGATTTTCGCAGAAGGTTTGAAATGGGTTGCCGATGAATTGTCACCCGTTGTCGGATATGATAGCTTGAGGAATACCAAATCTGCAAACAATGTTCCTTCATACAAATGACTGGAGTTTTCACAATGAGATTACTGCCACTGGTTCTGCTTCGACCTATCGAGTGAAATACTCCTAGGCTACTATGAGGAACTTTACACCCTCCACTCTTTTTGGTAATGGTCCGGGAATGTCAATGCGCCATATATCGAAAGGTACTGACGTGTTGATTGGCTGATACTTCATGGGTGGCAAGTGTGACTTATTCTCGTGTAATTGACAGCACGTGGATTTCTGTATGGCTTCCTCAACGTCTGAAACCCTTGAAGGCTGATAATATCCTATCCTCAAGATTTTCTTAGCAGCAGTTTTAGCCTCGATGTGTGATCCTCATATTCCGCTGTGTACCTCTTCAATGATGTATTGTCCTTCTCCCTTGCTTAAGAATTTGAGCAATGGCCACGTGTATCACCTTCTATATACCTTGTCATCTCCAATTAGGACGTAACAAGGTGCCCATCTCCACACTTTGCGAACTTCTTTTGGGTCTCGTTGGAGGTCGCCATGCTTAAGGAATCTATAGACTGGATATCTCCAGTCTGCTTGATCCTTAATGACTAAACCTTCCTTTTGAGCTATGCTAGGAGAATGTAAGTGTTCCACTAGTAGCTTGGCATTCGTTCCAGCTACTTCTTGGTATACTTTGGACAGTCCTTCGGCCTTTGAATTATGCCCTCTGGGAATTTGTTCAATGAGGAAGTAATCAAGCTTAGACACTATGTCTCTTACTTTTTTGAGATATTTGATCATGTTATCCACTGTTTCCTTGTATTCTCCGGCGACTTGGCTGGCTATAACTTGTGAATTTATTTTGACGCGCAGCTTTTGTACTTCGAGAGCTCTTAAAAGCCGTACACCTGCTAAGAGAGCCTCATAATTAGGTTCGTTGTTTGAGGTTAGGAAGTTGTACTTCATAGAGTAAGGGATTCTCACTCCCTCAGGGTTGATCAGCATAATTCCTGCACCTGAATTTTCTTTCTCTGTGGAACCATTGGTGTATGTGGTACATATATTATCTTCACAAGTGCTATCAAGCTCTAGTGGAACTCTGGTACATTCTTCTACGAAGTCTGAGGGAGCTCGAGCTTTAATGGCCTTCCTTGGCTCAAATTGGATTTTATATCCTGAGAGCTCAAGAGAACACTTCATTGTTTAGCTTGTTAATTCATGCTTTGCGAGAGCTTGTTTCAGTGATAAGTTGGTTAGAACTCTTATTAGACAAGGTTCAAAATAGGGCTTTAGTTTCCTTGAGGTTATAATGATGAGGTACAGGAACGTAGTATATAGGGAACTATTGTCCTGACCTTTCTACTAATGGGACTGAGCTGACCGCCTTCTTAGTTGCTGTTAGGTACATGTAGATTTCTTCTCCTGACCTAGACGAGTTGAGAGGGCTTTCCAAGAAACTCCTTTAGCCAGATGAATGCTGCCTGGCAATCCTCGGTCCACTGGAAGTCCTTCGTCTTCTTTATGACCTCGTAGAATCTCTTCCCCTTGTTTGCCATTTTGCTAATTAAGTGCCCTAGTGCCTCCATCTTTTTTCCAAGCTCTGGACCTCATTGAGGTTACTGGGGGGCTCCATATCTAGTAGGGCTTTGATCTTGTCTGTTTTGGCATCAATGCCGCTCTCTGAGATCATGAAACCAAGGAATTTGCCTCCTGAAACTTCGAAGGTGCACTTCTCTGGATTAAGCTTCATGCGAGTAGCTTTTAAAGACTGAAAAGTTTCCCTGATGTCTTCGATAAAATCCTCTGAGGTCTTGGACTTGATCACTATGTCGTCCACATAGACCCCGATGTTCCGTCCGAGCTATTTCTTGAACACTTTATGCATCGCATGCTGGAATTCAACTCCTGCATTTTTCAGACCAAAGGGCATTTTGGTGTTGCAAAAGCTCCCAAAGTCTCTAATGAAGGAGGTCATCTCCATGTCTTCAATGGCCATCGGTATTTGGTGCCTTGTATGCATCCAGAAAACACAACCACTGGTGCCTAGCTGTTGAATCTACCATCTGGTCTATGCTAGGTAGGGGGTAGAAGTCTTTATGGCAATACTTGTTGAGCGAAGTGAAGTCCACACACATCCTCCACGTCCCTTCCTTCTTTGGGACCACAACCGGGTTGGCCAACCATTTAGGGTACACCACTTCTTTTAGAATTCCAGCATCGAGAAGCGCTTGGACTTCTCGAGATATGACCTCATTGCGCTCGGGGGCAAAGGTCCTCTTTTTGTTTCGCTGGTTTGATTCTTAGCTTGAGCTCGACCTTGTGTTCTACAATTGCTCGATCGACCTCTTCGAGGTCACTAGGATTCTAGGTGAAGGCTTTCAAGTTTTCTTCAAGGGAATCTTCTAGCTTCCCTTCGATTTTTGGAGGCAAGAGCTCTCCAATTTTGATCCTTTTCTTAGGGAACTTGGGATTGAGGAAAACTGTCTCCTCTAACTGCTGCCTGGATTCTCAGGTGATCGTCCTCCTTTGGAAGGTTAATGCACTCTTCCTACGTAGGTTCTGACAGGCTTTTCTCAGTCCCCTTAGCCAGGTAACATTCAGCCACGGCCTGTCTATCTCTTTCAAGGATGATCCAGGCATCTCCGACCTGGATTCTCATGTTGTAATTGGGCAAGGAGATTTCTACTCTCAAGTCCATGACTCCCCTTCGGCCAAGGATGGCATTGTAAGTTTCGGGGGGGGGGGGGAGCGGTCTACAACCATCTAGTCCATTACTTCGATAACTTCATTATCATCCATACAGATTGTGGTTGGGACCCGTAGGATTCCATCGGTGTAAGTTGTATTGCCATTGAAGTTGGTCAGAGCTGTGTCTGACTTCATTAGTGAGCTTCTGTCAATTCCCATTTGATCGAAGGCTTTGTGATACACCATGTCAACTAGAATCTTTCTCACTGGCAAGTCGATGATCTAGAGCGACACTATCGACGCTCTGAGCCTCCCCATCGGGCTTGTTTGGACTTCCTTTCGATGGCATTTATGTTGCCAACTGGATGTCTCGAGTTATGCGGGGCTAGTGGTGGTGGATTTGTCAGTCCTCGTTATTGGCTAAAAAATTCTTGTATGTGGCCCTCTATTATCAGCCTTCCAATCTTGAGGTCGAAGAAATCCTCTATTAGGTGACCGTGATCCTCATGATAGTGGCAAAACTTTGCGGGGTCTCTTTTGGTCGGAAGACTCTTGAGAGGCCTGGGATGCTTGAGGAGACCACTTTTCTCCATAACCACCATGATTCATGCTCGTGATGCCTTTAGAGGGATGGTCTTTCTCCTCCTTTGTGAGGTCCCTCCTTTAAACTAAGGGTCTTTCCTTTCCCGCTTCATTTTTTGAAGACTCCTTGGATGCCCTCTATTGTCTCTTTTGGTGGTTGAGGTGAAACTAGGGATCTTCTTCTGGATCGCTGTTTCCCTAGAGTTGATCTAATTTTCTAGGAGCGTCTGCAACTCCTTGATTGTTTTCACTAGCTCCTCGGCCAGCCTGAGAGCTATGTACCTCCCTTCCAACAATTGGTTGAAGTTAGTGCTATAGATGGCATCATTTTTCTGCTCTATCTCCATCGCTTCATCGTTAAAAAGACTGATGTAGCTTTGGGTGCTTTCACCAACCTTCAACTTTATGAGGAAAAGGTCATTGATATCCTTTTCACATCTCGAGCTGCTTTGATAGTTCTTCAGAAATGGCTCTTTCCGCTATGTCTAGCTCAAGATGCTTGCTTCAGGAATATGCTCTTGAACTAGGACGGAGCCTTTTTGGTCAGTGTCGATCGCAAAGCTCTGCACTTGACATGATCAAGGTGCTCGAACATCTCCATGTAGGAGACGTACTCGTCAATATGCTGCTAAGGTTCCCTAGTACCATCATATTTTTTCTCCAGCTGTGGAGCTTTAAAGCCTGGAGGCATCTTGGTGGTTCAAAACGGCGAGGGCTCGGTAAGGTCCACAGTGCTTTGTAGTTCCTGATTGACAGGGGTAGTTGCTCTCTTCAGTGGATTAGCGACTACCCCACGAGGGTTTTCGCTTATCATTTCGATTAGACTACGACAAGGAGGTATCCTTGCTCCAGGTGGAGTTTGTGGCGAGCTCCCCTACTCTTCAGGAACGACATCCTATCCTTGACTGTGAGACAAGGGTACTCGGTTAAGCCTTTGTCTCAGGTCGTAACCTCTCCCGTGATTCAGGGTTTCTCTAAGGTCGGTAACAGGTAGAGTCGTTCCCTTCTGTGGCTTTCTTTGCTCTTGGCCTGCTTCTCGTCATGTCCCTTGAAGTCGGAAGTCATTCCTTGTCACTAGAGGAGGAGACCGGCTAGGCTGTGCCTGCTCTGTCCGATCGTGGGGTGGTTGTGAACTTCACAGGGAAGGCTCCGGAGTGCGCCTAAAAAAATTTAGTCTGGCCTACTAGGAACTCTTTCCAAGGCCGCTACCATCCATTCCAGGAGATCCACTGGAACTGACATCTGTGTTCTTCCAGGTCTCTGCGGTCTGAGATTATGGCTGATGACACTAGGATCTAGATGTTCTTGCTTAGCCATCCGTTCCAGGAGATCTGCTGGAACTAACATTTGTGTTCTCCCAGATCTTTGCGGTCTGGGATTATTGCTGATGGTAGTAGGATCTGGATGTCCTTACCTGGGCCCCTCTTGAGTAGGAGGCTTCATCGGATTTCTCTGGGACAGGCCGGGCTAAGACATCAGCTGCTGATCCTACTGAGCGGTAGGAGCAGGATTATCATTATTTGCAGCTTGTATTGGAGGTGGCATTTCGGGAGTGTTTCATGACTGGTTGGCGGGCTGCCATGACACAGTGGTTAAACATGTGAAGTTGAGACTGAGTCATCAGGATTGCTTTTAGTTGTTTATATGGAAGTAAAAGGGTTAGGCTTTTTGTTTCAGTTTTTTCCCACAGATGGCACCCGAAGTGATGGGGTCAGAAATGGACTCCTGTTCACCCCACAAATCCTGATGAAACTCCGCGGTACACAATTGGAGAAAATGGGAGAGAAAAGGTCATTGGAGTGGGCTGTCACTTGGGAAAAAGCTTCGATACCTAAGTTAGTATTCCTAGAGGTAATAAGGTAAGGACTATTCTTTTCTTAGTTTTTATTTCTCTCTTTTTTTCCTTCTCCCTCCTTAGACTGATTGTCCATTTTTGATTAAGTAGTCTGAAGAAAGAAATCTGTTACCTCCTAGATTAGGGCTCTGCATTATGTAACTGTAGGCAATTAGGATAATTGTGGGAATTTGCAAAATCTTGCCAATTGCTCCTGGAGTCACGGAGTTTCCCTAGGACTAGAGATCTTGCCATTCATGTCTCTGTCTGAGAGATACGAACTTGCTAACCGACCATCAAACCAACGTCGTGACCTCCCCGTGGATGCTGAGTGTCTCGAACATCTCTTTTGATGAAATTACGCCGAGTGATCCTTGGCTCCTGGGAGTGGTTAGGAGTCCTTCATCGGTGGTCGTGGCATGAAAAATTTTTGAGACGAGTTGGAAGTTATCAGGTCGTTGGCCAAGCTCTAGTTGTACTTCTCTCGAGCTCATTTAGGAGGTCGGTGCGCTCAAGGTTGATGACCTGAGAGGTTGGTGGTAGCAATTTGCCCACCTCTTCTTGTTGACTTCATTAATTTGACTTTCAAGTATTAAAGGCATGGGGCCCGTGGCCCATTTAGGTTGACTTTCGTTCGGATCCTGCCCATTTCTATTGATTTATTTGGGTCGTGCTTGTTTCGCCCATCAATAGTAATAATAATAATAATTTGAAATTTTTTATATAAAATCATTTGAAATTCTTTTTCCAAGATATATATTAAAATTCTATCACAAGAAAACAGTAATCTTTATCATCATAAAAATATTTTTTCAGCCAATTTTTTATATCAAGAATTACACAGGAAATATAACAATATGTTCTTAAAAAAATTATTTAGTATTTTGTCTCTAAAAAAAATTATTCTAATATTAAACAAAGAGAACAAATCTATAAAAATTTAATTTGTAAATTTTCCCGAAAATCTTTTAAAATTAATTTTCATATTAAAAAACTAATAGAAATATATATTATTTTGCATATGAATAATTTTCAGTTAATCAGTATGTTTTTACTAAAAAGAATCTTATAATATAGATTAATACCATTTTTGGAATTAATTCCTGAATTCTACATGTGAATACTATAATTTTTTTATACAATCTTTTTTTAATTAAATTATTTTTTCCTCAAATTTTTAATTGGTCATTTGCAATCGATAGTTATAAAAATATATTCCAAAAAAAGACTTAACGATAATTTTTTAATAGAAAGAAAGGGAACTATTTTTTCTAAAGTGATTTTCTTAAGAAAATCTCACGAAGAAATCCTGAATTATGTAGCCAAAAGTAATGCCAAAATAAGTTAAACTAGAAATAGTTAAGCGATAATGCTTAGCCAAGTAAACTTTGATCGAGGCTATTGCCTTACGGAAAAATAAACCAACAAATGTCAGAAAAAAGGAAATGGTTCCTCTGGAAGTGAAGTTCATATATATAAGACAGATAACTCTTTACCACTAATTACCAAATTGACTGTAATTATCACTAATTAGTGCAGTAGATCTCTCCTCTCACCCCCCCCCCCCATCCAATTATCACTAGAGACGGGAGATTATTTGAAGCAAATTAATTTTTGTTTCCAAAATAAAATATCATTGCTAAAAATTATTAAAGAATAAAGTTGGTAGAAATTAACATCATTGCAGCAAAAACAAGCTAGAAACGTGCATCTATAATCTGCTCACTAATTAAATTGTTGCATTAATTCTTAAAAAATTCTTCGATTAGGGGAAAGTCTGAAAGTCGAAATCCATCCCATTTGATCAAAGACCTCTTAGTCCTTGAGGGATGTGCATGAAAGAGTAGAGACCGAAGGGAGAGGACTTTAACTGGACCGGCACACCTAGGATATAAATCTCGGGATTCACACATTCACTAGTTGGAGGGTTCCCCACATCACATCAGTCTGACCAACTCCCCTGTGCCCTTAGAGGCAAATTCTTTAAAAAAGAAGCCCCTGTTTTCACAAATGATAATAATATTTGTCAACACTTCTAAAGAGGGCAATTGATCCTAAGCTACAGCTAGGGATTGGACAGGAAGAGCAGATGCTTTGATGCAATAAACAAGAATGAATAATTGGCTAAACAAAAAAAGAACTAGATATTGTGAAAACACACAAGTTTGCAGTTTAACGACTCCAAGTCGACAACAAAAGTCAGAAAAATCATATTGTAAAAGCCTGTTTGTAATTAAGTCAAAACGAGATATTTATAACCTAAAATCTAATTGAAAATAAAAAAGAACTAAAAACATAAAAAACCAAAAGTCAAAGTTGATCCCATTCCGAGCTCGGGCCAGTCTATATCATTCTCCCCGACTAGAAAAAGATTTGTCCTCGAATCTGACTCGTCTTCACCAATTCCTTTTCTATTAGTATTTTTGACCTAAAAGAACTCTAATTAAAATAAATAAATAAATAAAAAATATAAAAAAAACTAATAACTGGATATCAAGAAAAATCGCAACTTTTAGTTTGGGCGAAAAGTAACTGCGATGAACAGTGAACAGTAATCGAGAAATAGTGCCTTTGGAATAGTACGGTGAACAGTACGACAATAACAGTTTCGGAAAACTCAAACTTTGGATTTTTTTTTTAATGATCTTTCGATCTGCCTGCTTGCCTAATCGGAAATCTTGATTTTGGAAGGAAGATTTTCTGCCAGGTCATTTTGCTTGATTACGGCCCTGATTCAAAACCCCAAATAGATTGACGTCTTCCCCTTCATCTTTGGATTCAATCTATAATTCCGCCCCCTCCTTAGTCTGAACGTCCAACCTGTGCTGTGCCAGTTGCCACTCCAAGTCCTGGATCCTTCTTATTTATGCTTCGTTTTCGTTTTCTCGCAGGTCTCGTTGATGAGGCTCTTCGTCTTCCCCAAGAATGACTCCAAGTCCCCTTCTAGTATGACGCCGTCCATGACCAACATGATTCTGTTTAGCCATTGGTGAAGGCAACCTAGTGCTTTGATACCAATTGATGCAATAAATAGGAATGAATAAATGGCCAAATATAAAAAGAACTGGATATTGTGAAAACACATGACTTTTCAGTTTCACGACTAAAAATCAATGACAAAAGTTGGAAAAATCACATTATAAAAGCTTGTTTGTAATTAAGACAAACAGAGATATTTATAACCTAAAATCTAACCCTAAATCTAATTGAAAATAAAAGAGCTCTAAAAACATAAAAAGCCAAAAGTCAAAGATGAGCCCATTCCAAGCTCGGGCCTATCTGCATCATGCTTGTACTCCTCAAAATTGCCTGCACCTTGAAAATCCTCTGTTGGATTTTCAGAAGCAGGCCTTTTTAAGGATTGAAAGCATCTGCTTTTGCGGCAGAACTAATGTATATGTCTGTATACTTCTATTGTTGGAAAAAGAGAAGGCATATAATGTATATCTCCATATACTTTCATACATGAATGTAGTTGTATATTCATATGTCAACATGACAATTAATCAAATCAGATTTTGTAGCTTTGCAATCCATGTCATAAATCTACTATAAATATTTTTCTTGAACAGACAATTAGGTAACTGTCTCTTCTGTCTCTCTCTCTCTCTAACCATCTTTCCTGCTCTCTCTTCTCTCAAACTGATTTGAGCTTCGGAGGAGGAATACGAAGCAATTCTCGCCCTCGTTCCTTTCTTTTTATTTTGCAGAGTCATCGGAATGGGTTAATCAGAGGATTGAGGAGAAGGTGTGACATCATAAATGGTGCCCATCGTGAAAAGGCCTGTTTTCTGATTACTTTACTTGTTTAGCTCTGTGGTGAGGCAAACTAGTTAAAGTTTTCAGATCTCGTTAAAGTTTGGCTGATTTTGATAAACTCCTTTGAGGAAATTAAGTTACTGTTGAAGTTAAATCTTCAATCTCTCAGAAGATTTGATTTTCTCCTTGATCTAGTTGTTTCGAGTTGAGATTTTTGTTGATTGATAGTTGCTGTCAATCGATATCAATATTTTCTGTGAAGTTAAGTGCTGAAGATTGAAAATTAAGTTTCAGATTTGGAATTTGCTATTTTGTTGAGTAACTTTGTTGCTGATATCCGAAATTTTCAAACTACTTGGAGTTTTTTATTTTTGAAAAATTGTTTGGTAAATTGATATTCTATAATTTAGATCTGGTTTGATAAAGTATTTGCTGAGGGAAAATTTGGTGCTAAATTTCCTATACTTGTTGTTTTGGGAATTGTTTGATTGTTCAATCTAAATCTCGATTTTGAGAATCATGAAGACACACAGTGTGATGCTAAGGACATTTCTAAGGGGATAGATAATCAAAATCAAACTACTGGAATTGAAAAACCTACATTGCCTGATCATCAGCGAAAAGAAAAATGATTTATCTCTATGCCGGAATTCAGTGGTTCTCTGAGGTCTTATGATACTGCATCTTTTCATAGAAGAATGATGGTAGATAGATTTACCTGAAATCAATATTCCAAACCTAGATAGACTGTTGGTGTTGAATAATATGGATATGTTCAGAAAATTTCCTCAGGAGCAAAGGAGAAAAGGGATTTTAGAACCTAAAGAAGCCAAAGAGGAAGGTTCTTCTAATCAAAACAAAGAAAAAGAAATAGAAGAACCAGAAGTTAGTTCTAAAAGTCCACCCGGAGTCTCTTTGAAGAATAGCAGAAAAGATCTAGTGATAGCAAGAGTGGATAAACAGGCTATTCCTCGGAATTCTCCTAAATCAGTTAAGAATGTTGAGAAAGGAGAAGACAAAGGAAACAGTGCACAGCATTTTGTAGCCACAACACCTAAGTGGCGTGATGAGATTCAAGACATTAGGGAACAGGTAGAGTTGGTACTTCCTCCATTCAAGACAAAAGCGAGTGTGATGAATAAGATTCAGGCTAATCCTTAGATTGAAGAGTACATGAAATTTAAAGCACCTTTACATTTCAAATTGCCTAATCTTGAAGACTATGATGATTCTACGGATCTTGAGAAACATTTGACTTGATATAATTCAAAAATGACTTTCTATGGAGCGGATGATTTGATTTTATGCAAGGCCTTTCCTACTACATTAGCTAGAAGAGCTATTGATTGGTTTGGAAAATTACCAGGGTGATCTATATCTTCATTCTAAATGTTGGAGAAATCTTTCTAAGAGAATTTCAAAGAAGTGCTGTTAAAAAAAAATCCAAGATCTTCTCTTAGAAATCTCAAACAGTTTAATGATGAAACTCTCTGAGGTTATTTGTAGATTCAATTCTGAAGCACAAAATGTGGAAGCCTTTTGTCATGGACTTCGTCCAAGACACATGTCCACAAAAATTGAGTTGTTAAATCCAAAAACAACT
>JAOXNR010004384.1:19693-31788 GCA_028571225.1 Parsonsia alboflavescens
GATGCCTCAGTCAGTATTCGATGAAAGTAAATTAGGTAAATTCGACTTCTGTCATTCATGTGTGATCTGATCTTGTATATTGAATAATAAGTTACCATTTAGGTGAAGTTACCTTGTTCGAATAAATCTCAATTACATGAAAATAGATATTTAGGATAATTGTGAGATCATGTCCTGCCAATTGCTTCTTGAATTGTGGAGTTTCCATAATGAAATTCATTTTGCCATGCACGTCTCTGGTGTATGAGCTACGAGCTCGCCATTGACTTTTAAACCATCTTTGCGACCTTCCAGTAAGCCTTAAAGGTAGTGATGAGCTTTCTGGAGGTCGTAAAGAGTGATTTAAGTCTTACCATGTATATCAAGTGTTGTAGATATTTAATCATGACATGGAAGATTAACGGGAAAAGGTCGGAGCTCACTAGTTCGTAGTTCGCAGCCAGTGAGACCTTTCCATAGCTCATGGAAGATCAATGACCTAGGAGGTCTCTGTTCATTTCCTTTTCAATGTTAATTCAGATCCTCTATATTCAGGCCAGTATTTGAGTTTATTTAGGTCGGGTCTTGCCCGTCCCGACCTTAATTACCCCTCTTTAGGCCCAGCTAGCTTCATGGTAGTGGTGCCTAAACTTTTTGCCACCAAGTCCTTACCTCTGAAGAGTCCCACCGTTTCTTAGAACGGCGAGTTCTGAGTTTTCGTGTGTCATCAGTTTTTGGTAGTTGCCTAGGTTCGTGGGTAACCTATCTTTCTAGAACTCATGAGACTTCTTTTCCATATAAATTAGGGAATTTTGAAAAGTTTAAAACTTACTAAAACTCTTCTAAGTAATTCCGAGTTTTCCTCCTGCAATCTATGTTGTTCAACCTTTCAAAAAAAAAAATCTTCAAGCTCCTTTCTTTACTCAGGTGATCAGTTGGTGGTAGGCAACTTTAGCAATTCTAAGAAGGCACGATTCCAGCATCAAAGAATGTGTCATCTCTTATCCTTATTTAATTATTTCTAGAAAATTTTTTTTCTTTTTCTTTCACGAAAGATGTCTCCTAGTCGGCTACATAGTGACTCCCCTTTTGTCGAGCTTCCCATTGTCAAGACACAGTCACCCACTCATTCATCGTCATCTAGCATTCCTTCTCCTTAAGTTGATGAGATTCCTAGGTCTCCTCTAGTCCAAAATTTCGACAACGAGGCGTATTACTTGCCTCTTCTCATTTTTAGGGCTCTTCGAGTTAAGAAGAAAGTGTATAGTTCTTCTAAGTTAGACGTTTTTTCTCTCAAGTCTTCCATAGGCCCTTCTAAAATTTTTCAAATTAGTAGGGAGAGAGGACTGAATAAGGAGGGTGTTGTAGCTGCTAAGGAATTTGAGTGTCCTAATAATTGGCATGTTGGGCATATTATCCTTCACTTGACTAACCTTAGGGGAGGAATTCTTTTACCCTAACTCCTCCCTTACTTCCTTGATATAGTTTACTTTTGGAGGTTTCCTATGGCTCAACTTGTTCCTAATGCGGTTAGGACCATTATAGGCTTCATTGCGACCTGTCACCTATACAGGATTCTAGTTTCTTTAGATATTCTTAGGTATTTCTTTAAGGTCGGTATCTCTACCGCCACTGGTAACATAAGCTTAGGGTACATCCAGTTTTACAATAGATACAAACTATTAGGATCTTTCCAATCATTAGGAGGATCTTGCAAGGAGTCTTTTTTCTTTTCTAAACTTCAAGCAGATCAGGTCCGAGATGCGCCATACCTTGATTGGAATCTTAATAATACTTTTTATCATGGACTTCCAATTTTAACAGAGGAGCGAGAGAGAGATAGAGTTTTCCTTTTTTATCAAGCTAACTCCGACATCAAAAAGATCAGTTCTACTCAACTAGTTTGTCCAGTTCCTTTTTTTGTTCTGCCAGATTGGGTTGTCCCACGGATTGTTTTCATCTTACCCTTAGGAAGTCTACGGGAATTCTTCATGCTGATAGGAAATTTCCATCCTCTTGGTTTTCAATTAATTTTATTTTGCCCCCCAGCCAGCTTGCTTATGAATGCTAAATAACTTTTTATTTCCTTTTGTTTTGACAGCAATGAGGACCGCCTGGCTACTTAATTCCCCATAGGTGTCATCCTGTTGACCAGCTTTAACAGCAACACAACCTATGCCGAGGGGATCCTATGGGGTTCCAATTGGGATCTATGTGGAGGGCAGGGGGGTTACTGAGATCATGGACTAGCTGGTGGTCGATGCTCCTAGAACCTATAATGCAATCCTGGGGAGAAGGGGGGTCATGGACCTGAAAGCAGAGATTGCTTTGCAGGACTATTTCTTAAAAATCCAAGTTGGAGGAGCCTGGGTCACTCTGGAAGGAGATAGGCAGCTTGCTACAGAATGTTACCTCACTGAGGATAATATAGAGAGCTTGGTGGAGCTAGTGTAGGAAGATTTCATCAACCTCTGAAAGAAGAATGATGAATTCAAATTCAAGCAGCCAGTAGAGGGGAGAAGACCTTAGTTAATCCAGAATTCCCTTAGAAAGGAATAAAGATAGGAGAGCTATTACCCCCTAAAATCAAAGGGAAGCTCGTTGACTCCCTACAAGAGTACCTGAAGGTCTCTGCCTAGAAACCTATCGACCTCGAAGGGGTGGATCGAAAAATCGTAGAACTTAAGGTCAGGCTCAAACTAAGGGTCAAGCCGGTAAAGCAAAAGAAAAGGACCTTTGCTTTAGAGCGAAACAAGGTCATAGCTAGAGAAGTCTAAGCTCTCCTCTATGTTGGAATCCTAAAAGAGGTACTGTAGCCAGAATGGCTTGCCAACCCGGTGGTTGTGCCTAAAAAAGAAGGAACGTGGAGAATGTGTGTAAATTTCACCACGCTAAACAAATATTTTCAGAAGGACTCCTATCCACTGCCAAGCATTGATCAAATGGTGGACTTAAAGATAGGATATCAATGGCTGTGTTTTTTAGATGCTTATAAGGGGTACCACTAGATTCCAATGGCAATAGAGGACATGGAAAAGACCTCATTCATTACTGAGCTCGGAACCTATTGCTACACCAAGATGCCATTCGGATTGAAGAATGTAGGGGTAGAATTCCAGCGAGCTATACACAAGGTATTCAAGAACCAGCTCTTGAGAAACATCAAGGTCTATGTGGACGACATTGTAATCAAGTCCAAAGCCTCTGAAGACTTCATTGAAGATAGCAGGGAGACATTCCAGACATTGAAAGCTATCCATATGAAGCTTAAATTTGAAAAATGTACCTTAGTGGTCTCGGCAAGAAAATTCCTAGGCTTTATGATATCAGAATGGGGCATTAATGCGAACCCTGATAAAATAAGAGCACTGTTAGACATGGAGCCTCCCAGAAACATTAAAGAAGTCCAAAGTCTGACAAGAAAGATGGTGGCATTGGGGTGCTTCATCAACTAAATGGCTAATAAGGGAGAAAAATTCTACGATGTTATAAAGAAGCCAAAAGACTTTTAATGGACTGAAGATTGTCAAAGAGCTTTTGACAAATTAAAAGACTTCCTAGGAAAGCCCCGCAGCTTGTCTCTCCGAGGTCGGGGGAGGAAATCTTGATGTACCTAACGGCAACAAAAAAGGCAGTCAGGATGGTATTATTAGTAGAAAGGTTAGGTTTAAAATATCCCATTTATTATGTAAGTCATTTGCTCCGCTGTCCTAAAATTAGATATTCGGACCTCGAAAAATTTTTGTACCTCATTATCATTACCCCAAGGAAGCTAAAGCCATACTTTGATGCTCACTCGATAAGAGTGTTAATCAATCCACCACTTAAACAAGCTTTGGCGAAGCCTAAGCTATCAGGCAGGATAATGAAGTGGTCTCTCGAGATCTCAGGATATCAAATCGAATTTGAGTCAAGGAAAGTAATCAAAGCTCAAGCTCTCCCAGACTTTGTAGAAGAATGCACAAGAGCTTCACTAGAGCTCAAAAGCACTTGAAAAAATAATATCTTGACCATGTACACAGCTGGCTCCACAGAAAAGGAAAATTCAGGTGCGGGAATTGTTCTAATCAGCCCTGAGGGAGTGAGAATAATTTATTCTGTTAAAGTACAACTTCCCAACCTCAAATAATGAATCCTAATATGAAGCTCTCTTTGCAGGTCTAAGGCTTATATGAGCTCTAAAACTACAAAAATTGCACGTTAAAACTGATTTATAGGTTATAGACAGCCAAGTCGCTGGGGAATACGAAACTAAAGATTAGAACATCATCAAATATATCATAAGAGTAAGGGATATAGCACTGAAACTTGAGCATTTCCTCATTGACCAAATACCTAGAGAGCAAAATGCAAAGGTAGAAACACTATCTACAGTCTATCGAGAGATAGTCGGGACAAAACCAAAGCTGTTCGTAGAGTAATTGTACTCTCCCAGTGTAGATCAGGAAGAGAACTTGGTTATAGAAGACTAGGCAGATTGGAGATATTCAATCTACAAATTCCCCAACGATGGTGACCTTATACGAGATCCCAAAGAAGCTTGACAAGTGCAGAGATGGGTAGCTCGCTATGTCCTGATAGGAGACGACGAGGTATATAGAAGGTCATACACAGGGCCATTGCCAAAATGCCTAAGCAAGGGAGAGGGATAGTGTGTCATTGAAGAGGTACATAGTGGAGTATGTGGATCACACATTGGAGCAAAAACCATTGCAAAGAAAATACTATGGATGGGGTATTATTGGCCTTCATTCGTTTTAGACATTAAGAAGATCATATAGAAATGCACGAGCTGTTAGTTGCACAGAAACAAATCACATGTGCCAGCAGCTAGGTATCAATCTATTAACGCATTGGTACCTTTTGACATCTAGGGTATCAATATATTAGGACCCTTCCTAAAAGGAATGGGGGGTGTCCATTTCCTGATTGTTGTTGTGGAGTACTTCACCAGATGGGTTGTATGGAGAAACATCGTATGCAAGTTCAGGATACCCCAAGCTATTATCTCAGACAATGGACGACAATTCATTGATGACCCATTCAAGACTTTCTATGAAAACTTGAACATTGAGCAGAGATTGACCTCTGTATGTCATCCCCAAGCAAACGGACTGGCTGAGGTTACAAACAAAACCATCCTAGAAGGTCTTAGGAAAAGACTCACTAAGCTCCAGAAGGAAGCTCAAAAACCTTCCTAGCCAAATGAAATTCCAAACATTTTGTGGGCATACAAAACCATACCTAGGAAAGCCACTAGAGAAGCACCATTTAGTCTATGGTTTTGTGCAAAGGCAACAATGCTAGTCAAGGTTTTAATGAAATCCTTGTGACTGACCGAATATGATTCATTCTTAAATGAGGGGGAGAGAAGGGCAGACCTTGACCTTCCTAAAGAAGTCAGAAACAAAGCAATGGAAGCCTACGAATTTTTTAGACAAAAAGTTAAAGAAAAGCATTTCACAGTTGGAGAAATGGTCCTTAAAAGGTCAGATGTTGGGAAACAAATGGAACTGGCCAAGCTACAAGAAAGCCATGAAGGACCTTACATAATCTAAGTACACAAAGGAGGGAGCTATAAGCAAGACAACTCCTAAGACCTTGGAACATTTGCCATCTAAAGAAATTCTATGCTTGAAGCTTCTAAGAACTTTTTAGACCAGATGGATTCACCATATAGCTTGGGAAACTGTTTGGAAGGAGCTTGCTAAATCACGAGGTGACCACTTCAGTTTGATTTGAACAAGGCATGAATAAAAGATAAGGTATTTTTTTTAGAACTTATAGAGATCTTACTTCATATTATATACCTTAGTTTTGAAGCCAATTCAGGTTATTATGCTTAAAGTACTAAAGCGAAGACAAGGTACTTTGGGAAAAAGCTACTGATATAAAAAAAGTGAGAGGCCACAAACAGACTTCTGAGGAAAATATTTAGTACAAAAATATGAAAGCCCAGTATTCAAAATTGCAAGAAGGAAGGAGGTAGAAGGTCCTATTCTATTACAGAAATCTAGTGTCCTTCGCCATCCTTGGGAGTCCCCAACTACCTCCTCAGCCAATGGTGTATAAGAGATTCTTTATCTTCATCCCCGACAGCTACTTTTGGGTCGGCGGTGTTTGAGGGACCTACAAGGCAACCAACAACATTGTCAGAATGAAAGTCTACCTAAAGATATTCAAGTAACTCAAAAAAGGTCAAGTACCTTTTCAGAACTAGTATGCAGGAGATAAGAAAAATATTGAGTGATCCAATCTCCAAGACTAGGCACAGTCATACCTTTTGCGGGAGCATATGCCACAATAGGAACTTCCAGGCCCATCTTTTTTGCTCCCTCCACCTCAGAAGGGACCTCCATGAGTTCTTTGCCTTTTCTAGGGGGACCCTCCTCAACTCGGCCCACCTTGGCTAGGACTTCAGCGACGACGATCTCAGACTGAGAGGTTACCACGGGGTCCTCTTTCTCCCAAGTCAGGGGAGTTGTAGAGTCTAGGTGTTACAATCCTTCAGGCACCATAGGGTCAGTTTTTAAGTCCCCATTCAGCACCCGAAGTTTGTCGATTACTCCTAAGTAGAGTCCAAAGAGTTGAGGGCGAAGGAGAGATTGCACACAGTCTCGGAAGGCTGGAACTCCCTCGAGCTTGACCAAAGAGAGGATTCCCTCATCATCACAAATGCCTTGGAGGCCCACCAGCTGGGTATCGAGCTCTTGAATTCATTCCCTTTGTTGATTGCCAAGCTCAAACAGCTACTCATTCTTTTTTTTAGATTCCTCCAAAGCTCTTAACATGGTCTGGTTCTCAACCTTAGCCTCTTAAACCTCCTTCTTACATTCCTGCAGAAGGTTAAACATGTCAATACAAGAAGCATTAGCCTTTTTGGCAGAGGCCTCAAGGTCAGCTTTTTCCTTCTCCAGGCGAGCTTGGTAGTCTTGAAGCTTTGAGATCGGGGTACCAAAACTCCTGATCTTTCTTGGCCTCCTTGGCTTGCCTCCTCAGCCACTCGCCAATTAAGACATGGTTCTACAGCAAAGGAAAAAGGAAGTCAAAAATATAAGCAAGTCAAAAATAGAACCAACTATAAAAATAAAGAAAGATAGAGGATACTTATTTCAGTATGGAGGGAAGCTGTGAACGTATCCAGCTCATCATCATTCAATTGCCGGCATATCTCCCGGTCAACCCGGGGTGCACACTCCATCAAGAAAGATTGAGAGTGTGGCTATTGAAACATGGAGTCCAAAGACTTCATTGCTAGGTCAGGGACCCACCAGGAGGTCCTTCATAAGTATGGGTGGCCAGGGAAGCAGTCCCCAGCCTCTTCAAAGTACTTGCGACCTCCTCAGTCGCACAACCATTAAACTTTGGCCTCGACCTCAAGGTTGCCGAAGCTTTCCCCTTACCTGAGGAGCATGAAAGGGCCCTCTTCTTAGAAGTAGCAGACTGTGAAGAAGGGGAGCCAGAGGAGATTGAAATCTTCACAAGCTGTTCAGAGGCCCTCAAAGAAGTGACCTCAATGCATCACTTCAAAGCTGTCCATGTCCTATCAGCCACGGTGACCTGCTTTCCTCGACGTTGGGGGATAGGAATCTTTAACCTGAGTAGCAGAAGCAGGGGAGGTTGCAGTGGCAACAGTAGTGGCAATAACAAAAGAGGCACCAGCGGTGCCCTCAACTTCACCTATAGGAGCTTGTGGAGGAGTGGATTTTAGAAGCCAAGAAGTGGTCCACACTGCTGTCAAAAGAAAAGAGAAAAAGCTATTTGTACACAAAAGAGTTAAGACAAGCAGAATGAAAATACAGAAAGGCTCTTTACCGGAAGGGGGAATCCCCATAGCTCTCCTAGCAGAGGGGAGGTCTCAATTTGCTGGACTCCCTAGTCCAGTAGGGCGAAGGAAAGTAACGGGCCAGGTTGGTAAACTACACCCGACCCTAACATTGTCAGAGTTGGCGAGGTCAATCAAAACGGCTTTGTGCCTTAACTGCTAGTTGGTCGGTCAGGTAGCTCATTGAAAAACTTTTGATTCATGTTCTAGTTTGGGTAAGGCTCGGTTCGGGCTAGATAGCAAGAAAGAAAGATGGTTTCTAATCCCCTTCAGAGGATTAGAAAGGGCCTACCAATTTATACCAGGCATTAAATTGGAGATATCGTAAAATGGCACCCTTTTGTGCTGAGGAGATACTGACCTTAAAGAAATTCCTAAAGAGCTTCAAAGAAATTCGAACTTGGCAAAGATGGCAGGTCGCTATGAACGTTACTACTGTCGGAATAGAATTTGGGACGAGCTGGGCAATTGGGAAGCCTAAAAATGAGCAATGTCCATAAATGTTGGGTGCAAATAAGGCAAGAGAATACCCTCTCGGAGACTGGAGACATAAAAGACTATATTTTTAGGAAGCTAGCTACAGTGGTGCTCACCCTCCTTGGCGGCCACAATGTCCCCTTTTTCTAGTCCCCTCTCCCTACTAATTTCAAACATTTCAGTGGGACCTAAAACAAGATGGATGGGGAAGACCGATAATTCGAAAGGCCTATAGGAATTACTCTTAATTGGGGGAGCTTTCGCCAAAGTTGAGGCAGTGTAAAAAATCCCGTGCTCCAAGTCAATAGTTGGGCGTACCACCTCTCCAGAACAGAGAGAAGGGGTGCTAGACGCTGAAGAGGATTAAGACATCTTATTGTTAAAGCGATAGAAAATTTTCCAAAAACAGCGATTAAAGGAAAAGAAGAACTCACTCATTGAAATTTTCTTTGAGAATTAGGAAGGGAATTGTTCTGGACACTAGATCACTTGCCTGACAGAGAGAAAAAATAAAACCTTGAGAAAAAAACAGCTAGTATCGTAAAAAGCTTACTGAGCAAAAAATTCGCAAGGCAAAATGATGCAGTCGGAAACAGAATCTGAAGATTTGTTCTTATTCAGAAACTTGCAAAACAAGAAACGAAAAAAACCCTGATCCAATTTTCCTTCTAATCAAACTTCAACGCATGTAGTTAGAAGACCAAAATTAAAATCAAGTGAAGACAAATTTTCGAAGTAGTCGAAAATCGCAAAGCCGAAAAGAGGCAATTTAATTCATCAAAAAACAATGAAAAGCAACTAGTCGAAACCATTCTT
The DNA here is from genome assembly GCA_028571225.1 of Parsonsia alboflavescens. Lineage (NCBI taxonomy): Eukaryota > Viridiplantae > Streptophyta > Magnoliopsida > Gentianales > Apocynaceae > Parsonsia > Parsonsia alboflavescens. Next base: position 28,791 of record JAOXNR010004384.1, read on the forward strand.
AAAACAAAAAACAAAGCCTGACCCTAATCGGAAACGAAGCATAGAGAAATTGCAAAAAAACCCCTAGAAAAATAGTAAATGACGAAACTATTACTAAAAACTGTAAAGTTACGACAATGCCACTGAAAACAGAAAATTGCCCAAAACACCATTGAAACGACTTTGGATGGCCAAAAAATGCCTTGCATCACAGCATAGTAGTGACTTTGGTTCGTTAGGCAGTTTCGGGCCACCTAGTCAGATCTGAGCCCGATTCGAGCTAGTTTCAGTCGCTTCAGGAATCATGCTCAGCATCAATTCGGTGTTTCAAACAGCTCCCATCATCTTCTTCAAATGTTCTGAACGCTGTGGAGCTGATTGTGGAACTGAAACTTGCCCCGCATCTGAATCACCTTGATCAGCAGCCAACTCTGCATCACAAAAGAGTTTCGATAAGTCCTAAATCAACAAAGGACTCCTAATTTATATGAGATAAGAAGTCCCTTGGATTGTTGAAAAGGATCTGGTATGCCTGGAACCGAGGTAACCGCTAAAATTGATGTGGCATGTCTCTTCCCAAAAACTAGCCGTTACAAAGAAAAAGGCGTGACCTTTCAGAGGTCGGCACTTAAATATGGTAATTTAGGTGCCACAACCTTTGAGCTCGCTGGGCCTAAAAGGGGCTAATGAGGGCGGAAACGGGCATGACCCGGACGAGTAAACTTAAACGGGCACGACCCAAACAAAGTCAACCCAAATGGGCTTAAAGCCCTAACCTTCAGTACTTGAAAGTCAGATTCACGAAGTCAATGAGGCAAGGTGGGCAGCGACCTGCTACCACCGACTTCCTAGGTCACCGACCTCCTAAATGAGCTCAGGAGAGGTTTTATCGGGCCATGACCTTCAACCCGTTAAGCTCCAATCCGTCTCATACATCTTCCAATGAGCCATCAACCGTGCGCTACTCGTAACATCCCCATGAGCCTATGATCACTTAGCGCGTCCTTCTAGAACAGATAATCGAGACCTTTGATGTCCACGGGCAAAGTTGGTCAAAAGGTGGGTTAGTGAGTTTGTAGCTCTCGAATAGAGACGTGAATGGCAAGATATCCAAACCACGGGAAACTCCACGATTTTAGGAGCAATTGGCGGGATATGATATGATTTCACAATTATCCTTGTCACGTAATAGAAGAGTCTTAATCAAGGAGGTACCTTACTTCATCTTAATATATAATCAAATTATAATCAATCTAAGGACAAGGACAGTGTTTTTGGAGTTAATTTACATAAGATTACTCTTTCACAATATTGCCTTAGGCATGGGAGATCTTTCCCAGGAGAGAACCCACTCCAGTGACCTACTGTTTTACCTCTCACGTTGTGATCATTGACGTCATTGCGGTTCGGGGTGACCCGGAAGCTACTTGCCCCATCAGAATCCTTTTTGTCATTTCTTTCAATTAAGTTGCCCGTTTGCAACGAATCCCTTCAGCATGAATTCCACCAAGTCTTGAGTACAAATTAATAAAGATACCCAACAGGTCCATTATTTTGGAACAAGTTTTATAATGTTGAAACCCTTTCCGTTTGTGGAATGTTGCTTCTGATAGCCTAGCTTATAAAAGAGGAAAAGTTATGCTTAAGTTTGATCATGAATGTGTTAATTAGTGCGTTCCAAAAAGATAAAAGGAACAAATTAAAACTGTAATTCTGATCATCTTTTCACTATAAATTATAACATAATTAATTATACTCATCCATTTATTTGCACTTGAGAACAAAGAATTATTACCTTAAAAAAATGAAACGAAAAGAAGAAAGAAACTAAGAAACAAAAATATTAAAAGCCAACACGAAATTACCATCAGCTACGACAACGCATATATGGACTGTGGCTGTGGTGGGAATCTCCATTATTTATCGATGCAGTTATGGTTTAATGGAAAATGGAATTAATTATTTGATTGACCTCTTCCTTTGCCTAGGAAAATGGAGAAATTTCATTGGAAACCTGCACGCGATCATCAATTATTTAATTATTATGATTGAGATAAGTTGGCAACCCATAATTATTATCTCTCTTAAATGAGTTTGATAGATAAGTTGGCAATCTAAAACCCACTTTAGATGATGTAAAATGTGAACTATTGGAGCATAAGGATACATAAAAATAGGGATGCGGTATGAGGATCCCACTTTAGGTATACCATTATGCATCAGAGATGCCCCTAGGCTCAATCTTTATCAATACATACATAATTATATATATTTATATATAGGTTTTCTATTATGTGCATCAAACTGTGTACTCCTCGTGTGCACTTGAAGGAAAAATAACAGAAATCTTCTGCAACGTTGTGTTTTTTTAATCTGTCTACCTCACGGTGTGGCAACTTTCTCTTTACAGATTGAAAAAACACAACGTCGCAGAAGATTTCCACTATTTTTCCTTTACATGCAAATTAGGAGCACACAGTTGGTGCACATAATAGAAATCCTATATATATATATATATATATATATATATATATATATTCCCAATGCTAAATCAGGATATCACAATAACAATATGAATATTCAATTTCAGACAAAGAAAATCAAAATGAAAATGGCACGTGAAGGTTAACAAAATATCTATTCGGAAAAGAATATTGTGAATATTAATTTGTTTCTTTGTAAATTGTTTTAGTGAATTAGTTGAAATAATGAATTATGGACATAAAATGCCTCTATAAATTAACTTCATTGGCTATGTGACTAAAACAGGCTCAGCAGCAGCATAAAAAGATTAATCATATTTGTGGCCAAACATGAGTATGCATACTCAAAGATCTATTGTTCCTTCTTCTTGCCAAAATGCTGCTGCTGAAGTTACTCGTCACACAGCATATTTTCATCCGACTGTCTGGGGTGACTTTTTCCTTTCTCATTCATCTGAGTTCAAGGTTATGTAACTTAAATTCTTAACCTTTTGTATAAATTAATTAAGAACAATTTTATCCAGTGTTTAGAACAT
>JAOXNR010004419.1:0-36551 GCA_028571225.1 Parsonsia alboflavescens
TTATGATAAAATATTATTGCATTCTATTAAATCTTTTTATACAAAAGAAGTTAAGTTATACTTAGTGGCATAGGTAGAAGTTACTATAAAATGTTTTGCAGCAAATATCCTTCATCCGAACATGGTTTAGACTCTGGAGCTGGGAACAGGACATTACAATGTTCTTTGGAGAACAATGGAGATAAAATGGTTTTGCTTCATTAGAATTTTTGATCAATTATAATGTCTGATTTGTCTTCTCATTTGGTAATACATTGAGTTGTACCAATACAATAGAGATATATAATAGGTTGTGCATTGATACCTTGAATTGTACATTAAAAAAAATTTAAAAAAAATAATAAAGAGGGCTAGCCCATCCTGGCCCTTAGCCACTTGGGTTGGGGCTGGGCTGGAGTTTTGGTGATCCTCCAAGAAAAGGGCCAGCTCGTCCCGACCCTTCAAAATATCTGGCCCTTCGGGGTTGCGACTGGGCTGAGTCGGCCCCAATTGACAGCTCTAATTACAAGTTACCGTCTATAGGTCGAGAGTCTGACCTTTAGGCGTTGAGGTTTCCTTCAGGTATTAGAAGTTACCATCTTTAGGCCACGGGTCTGACTGTCAGGTATTAGAAACTACCATCTCCAAATCTTCAATCTGACTTTTAGGTATTCAATGGTTACCATCTCTAAGCCGCGATCTTTTGAAAGGTTGAACAGCTTTCTCGCAACTCTTTGTGAGGCTAGCCTTCAGGTATTTTAGGACTTACCATCTTGAGGCTGAGGCTCTTGGTAAAGCTATGTCATTTTCTTGCAACAGCTATTTTTGTGAGAGGACGCATCCCTTGGCTTTTGAAAAGCTTTGGCGGGAATCTTTGCAGAAGAATAGCCCCATTTCAATTTTTGTAGCTCTCACCTACTTTCTTTCTAAAGAAGCGTTGTGCCTTCACTCTTTTTATTGTGAGAGGAAGTTAGGGCAAGCTCTATTTTTGAACAGTCAACCCGCCCCGGATTTGGGAAAATGACCCGTCTCAGAAGGCCAAAGGTTGATCCTCTCCGACTCTCTAGTGAGAAGCTGAGGAGTTCCTAGCTTTGAAAGTTTATTATATCTTTCTTCATCATTCTCTTTTTCTATTAGCTATCTTCCATCTCTCTATAGTTCCTTGCACCAGATCCTTTCTTTTCTCTTCCAAGCTTTAATTTGAACCTTCTCGGTTACCATGGCTTCCACTTCAGCCACATCAAACTCTAAATCTCTTGCTAATGGGATTTTTTATGATCCTCCTTGCCTTCCCTAGGTTCGTGACTTCCCCTGTAGGACTCATGACCTGGCCGAGACTGGGGTTCCTTTTCAGGACTCTTCTTTGAGCCCTACTGACATCAAGGCTCTCCAAGTGGAGATGGCGCAGACGAGGATTACTTCACTACTCCCGGAGTCTTGGCCACGTCATTTTTCATTGTGCCAGCCTTTGGGGAGGGCTCCTTATTCCTTTCCTTTTTCCCCTCTTTATGGACATAGTCCATTTTTGGAACGTGCCTTTGGCCTAGTCCATTCCCCATTCCGTCAGGATGATAGTCGCTTTCATAGCGACCTGTCATCTTTACAGGGCTCCAGTAGCTTTGCAGCTCTTCCGGTGTTTCTTCGAGTTGGAGGTCCCTTCAGCCTTCAGCTCTTCCTAGAGGTATCTAAGGCTGGTTCAATGGAATCCGATATTGGGCTATGTTTGGTCTCTAGAGGGGGGATAGAAGTCTCAATTTTTCTTTGTTCGTCTTGATGATTCATTGATGGAGAGATACCCCGACTGGACCTTAACCGATTTTTTTACAATGAGCTTCCCCCATTATCCCTAGCCTGGCACAGCACAGGGATCTTTTAATGAATTTGACCAATTCCGGTTGGCCTAGGGTCAGGTGCCTCTCTTCTGTCTAGCCAAGGTCTTTCTTGGAGCCCGCGGGTTTGTGGTGGAGGATGTTATGTAACCTAACTTCGATCCATGCAGGCATGGGGATTACTCCCTCCAGTAAGTAATCCTTCTAAAGTTGGCTTCTTTGTTGCTTCTATCCTTTCCATATGTTGACAATTTTTTTTTCCTTTGACAGTGCTGAGGAGTCTTGACTGGTTTTACGAAGCAGGCCCTTCCGTGCTAAGCGATGGACCCTCGGGACTTAGGCATTCTCCCACAGTTTCTCCATTTGCAGAGTCTATTTAGACTCTAGCTGCTGAGGTCCCTATGGAGGTTGCTGTTGGGCCTTTAGCTACTCCTCGAGTTAGATTTCGTAGGACCCAGGCTGCTATCCATTGTTGCCGAAGAGGACCGGGTCGTGGTGATGCAGGGCCAGGTCGTGGTGTTGAATGGCTTGGCATGGGAAGCAGGACTCGTGTTGCCACTCGCCGCAGAGTTGAGATGATGGGAATGTACGCGAAACTTTTCAAAAGTCCTCTAATTGAAATTTCCACCTCTGACTCCGACCTGTTCTCCTTTGAAGTTTTGTAATACCATTGCGACTTCTTTTACTACTATTTTTTTTGTTGAGTACTGAATACTTCGGAGTGGTCTATTTGTGGCCTCCTACTTTTTTTTTTGATGCACTTGATACCAGACAGAAAGTCTGTTTATGGCTTTCCGTTCTCTTTTTTGTCTTTTTACAAAACTGCTCAGTATTTTTTGCCTCTACTTCGAGCAATGCTTCTGATCTTCATACTCACAGATTTTCGACAATCGCATGCTTGCATAACTGAACTACTTTTCATTCAGGTAACTTAAATTAACACAAACGTAACAACCACATAAACTTTAAAAGAACTTAGCTTTAATCTGCTCTAAGCTAGTTGAAACCACCGTTGAGGTCGTTGTTAAGTGTTTCAGGTCGCCTGGATCTGGCAAGTCCATGAGGTTTCTCATATCTTAAGTGACCTTTAGGCATAGGACTTTTTTAAGTGATAGGCATTCCAAGGTCTTAGGAGTTATCTTCCTTCAAGATCAGCTAGCTTGTAGCTCCCTCCTTTGTAGACTTCTTGGATTAGGTAGAGTCCTTCCCAACTTTCTTGCAGCTTGTTAAGTTGACCTTGTTTGCCAATATTTGACCTTTTGAGGACCATTTCTCCAACTACAAAGTTTCTTTCTTTCACTCGCTTGTTGAAAAAATTTGATACCTACTTTTTGTAGGTTCTATCTGCTTTGATTGCCTTGTTTTTGACTTCTTCGAGGAGGTCAAGCTCTGCCCTTCTCTCCCCCTCATTTAAGACTGAGTCATACTAAGTCGCTCTTAAAGACGTCATTCCGACCTCAACTGGCATTATCGCTTCTGCTCTAAAGCACAAGCTAAATGGAGTTTCTTCAGTGGCTATTCTAGGTATGGTTCTGTATGCCCATAGTATACTTGGGACCTGCCAGTCTGCATGGCAACCTTCTTTCTTGAGCTCATTGAGCCTTTTCTTTAATCCTTCAAGGATTGTTCGGTTTGTGACTTCTGCTAGCCCGTTGGCTTGTGGGTAAGCCACAGAGGTCAATCTTGCTCAATATGAAGATTCTCGCAGAAGGTTTTGAATGGGTCATGACACAGAGCTCGCAGGTGGAACTCCAGATGTTTCAGTTGATAAGGATGTTCAAGGGGAGTGGGGCAGTTTGGAGCAGCAAGATTCACCAGTCAAGCCCACACTAGAGGCTCTGCATAGGTCCAAACAATTGCAAGGAAGATTGGCTTGATCGGGTTGCAGACCAAATCTACTCTCTCGAAATGGGCCGAAACTTGACTGGTGACTCGAAATGGGCCAAAGAACAATAGCTATCACTTTGCTATGATGTAAGACATTTTTCAACCATCCGAGGTCGTCTGGATAGACTTTTGGGCCTTTTGTCTTTTTAGGGCCTTTCTTGTGTGTTTTCAGGACATTGATGAATTTGCAGTTTTTGTTTGTTTCATTTTTATTTTATTAGGGTTATTTCTGTAATGTGCGAGCAATGCACAGCCCTTGGTTTTAATACATTTCTTTCTGGAATTTTGGCCTACGTTTTTGACAAGAATCAATAGAGAATATTATTTTTTTCCGAGTTTTATTAAAGAGCATTGTTGATTTTTGTTCTTGAATTTCCTTCTACCTATTATGACTTTTGAGTGAACTTTGATTACTGGAGAAGCGTGATCGTTGACCACAATTTTGTTTTACATCAGTTGGTATCAGAGCCAAGATCCACCATGTCAGGCAGGAACATGGATCCCATTGTGGTTGCATTCTTGGAAGAATTGTGCAGAGGCAGAGAATCACAAGAGAAGGAATGGGAAGAGCATGACCGAACCATGCAGCAGATATTGGATAACCAAAATCAATAGATGCAAACTCTGAACCGGATGATGCAGCAACAGGTAGTGAATGGACGTCCTGCACAACAAGAAACTGCCGAAAGGTCAGAGGAACAAGGGGGCAAAGTTGATGAGGAGTTCGAATTGCCACCAAGAGATCAGCAACCTAGGGTTTTCCCGAGGGGTGGAAGAGGAGTCCAAGGGCGAGGTGACGGCTATCAACCTCCAATGGTTTTGGACTGCGACTCGAACATACCACGGTGGGGTGTAGGGTTCAAGCTTGAAGTTCCTGAATTTACTAGTAGTTTGGCGTCAGAAGAGTTTCAGGATTGGATGAATACAGTGGACGAAATATTTTTGCTGAAAGAGATCCCTGTTGCTAAGAAAGTGGTGTTGGTTGCAATTCGGTTTAGGGATAGGGCTGCAGCATGGTCGTAATCCTATCGATATCAACGATATTTTAATGGCCTCGCCTTCCTGGATGATTAGACCAAACTGAAAAGGGAGATGCGAAAAGAATTTTTGCCTTTCAATTATTGTCAAACATTATTTCAGAACTTGCAGAGCTTAACACAGGGTGCGAACAGTGTAGAGAAATACACCCTAGAGTTCTATCGAACGGTGGCTCGGAATCAACTCCGTAAGATGCAGAGAAGCTGGTAGCCCTGCAAGTACACTCTTGAGGTAACGTGACAGAAGTACAAATGAAGGCAAAGGTTGTGGAAAGGAGTTTGGCTAGGGCTGGCGGCAAAAATCCAACGTTCGGAATAGGACCCCCGCCTCCTCCCCCTCGATTTACACAAGCGAGCAGTCCTTCTTCGATCGGAGTCTTAAATCCACCTACTCAATAGGGTCGAACAGCAGTGCAACCGAATTAGGGATCGGGGCAAGTTCAAAATCGTCCTCTAGCCAATAAGGCAAATGTAATTTGTCATCTTTGTCAACAAAAAGGACATTATGCCTATGATTGTCCCCGGGTTAGATCCCAGTTGTTGATCCAGGATGTCTCCGAAGGGGAATTCAATGGGGAGTATGATGCTGACGAGTGGGAAGAAGGCGGTGAGGAGTGTGTTGTTGCGCCTGAGGATGTACGAGGAGAGAGCTTGGTTTTACGTCGGATTTGTTTCGCACCTATAGCCAATGAGGATTGGAAGCATTGGAATATATTCAACACCCGTTGTACCATTAACGGAAAAGTCTGCGAGTAATTATAGATACGGGAACCTGTGAGAATGTGATTTCGCAGGAAGCTATACAAAAGCTTCAATTGCCGACAGAGCTACATATTGAGCCCTACAAGCTCGGGTGGTTGAATAGAGAGACAAAAGTGCAGGTCAATCAAAGGTGCAGGGTGGAGTTTTCGATTGGGCTGCTGTACAGTTGTATTATTTATTGTCATATGGTACCTATAGACGCCGCACATTTGCTGTTGGGCAAACCTTGGCAGTATGACAACAAAGTTACATATGATGGTTTCACACACAACTACACAGTTAACAAAGGAGCTAAAAAACTCGTGTTCCAACCAATGCGAGATAGCTTCACGGAGGGAAAGAGACCATCATTTGTTTGCTTTGTAAGGCAATCGAAGATGAGGTAGGGGAAGCCAAGGTTTGTTTTGCGCTGTTGTCTACTACATTGGTGGCCAGGGAAGTTTCGAAATTGGAAGCTGAAGTTCCGAAAAAGGTGAGAGGAGTCTTACAAGAGTTCGCGGATATGCTTTCGAAAGATTTGCCTCCAGGTCTACCACCCATGCGAGATATACAACATCAAATTGACTTGTTGCCAAGTTCCGTTCTACCGTACAAGGCTCATTATAGACTATCTCCACAGCAGCATGGCAAGCTAAGGTGTCAAGTTGTCGAGTTGTTTGATAAGGGGTACATCCGGGAGAGCATTAGTCCTTGTGTCGTCCCAGCTTTATTGGTGCCGAAGAAGGATGGTAGTTGGAGGATGTGTGTTGATAGTCGCGCTATCAATCACTTCACAGTTAAATACCATTTTCCAATTCCGATGCTGGATGATATGTTGGACCAGCTTAGTGGGGCGATAGTCTTCTCAAAAATCGACCTAAAAAGTGGGTATCATCAGATACGGATCAAGCCGAGTGATGAATGGAAGGCTACATTCAAACTAAAGATGGACTCTGCGAATGGGTAGTGATGCCATTCGAACTTTCCAATGCGCTGAGTACATTCATAAGAGTAATGAACCAGGTATTGAGACCCTTCTTGAACAGTTTTGTTGTGGTTTATTTTGACAATATACTGATGTATAGTCAGACGGAAGATGAACATTTACAGCACTTGTAGATGATTCTGGTGACATCCATATGCCAATCGGAAGAAGTGTGTCTGGTTGATGGATAGTCTCGTCTTCCTGGGGTTTGTAGTTTCAGCGCAAGGAATTCGTCCTGAAGAGGCGAAAGTTCAAGCTGTCTAGGACTGGCCTACACCGCGACATGTTACGGAGGTCAGGTCTTTTCATGTATTGGCTAGTTTCTACCAGCGGTTCATTAAGGATTTCAGTGTAATAATGGCCCCTCTAACAGATATGTACAACACGAAGGAGTTTGTATAGACAGCAGAAATGCAACGCGAGTTTAAAGTGATCAAAGACAAGCTTACCAGCGCGCTTGTGCTAGATTTGCCGAATTTTGAGAAGATCTTTAAGGTAGATTGGGTTGCTTCAAAGGTAGGCATTGGAGCCATTTTGAGTTAAGAAGGGCAGCCTGTTGCGTATTTCAGCGAGAAGCTAGGTGGAGCTAAGCTGAACTATTCAGTTTACAATATCAAGTTCTATGCTATCGTGCGGGCACTTCAGCACTGGCCGCACTACCTAATTCAACAGGAGTTCGTGCTCTATTCAGATCATCAAGCTTTGAAGTTTCGTCATGGCCAGCACAAGCTACATGACTGTTATGCTAAGTGGGTTGCTATGTTACGGGAGTTTACTTTCACTCTCAAGCACAAATCGGGTGTGATGAATAAAGTTGTGATTCTCGGGTTCGAAAGCTTGCGAGAGGACTTGCGGAGTGACGTTGATTTCGAGGAGGTGGTGCGAGATGTAGAGCAGCAACATTAGAGTGATTTTGTGCTCCGTGATCGGTATCTTTTCAGAGGTAATTTTTTATCCATACATGATACATCATTGCTCCTTTTAATTGTATAGGAATTGTATCCACAAGGACACTTCAGCAAGGATAAAGCTGCAGGGTTGATTAAGGAGTGATTTTATTAGCCCGGCATCGACAAAAGTGCTCAGAATTTTGTGAAGAGATGCTGAATTTGCCAGGTTTCCAAAGGGGAAAACAACAATCAAGGGTTATATACTCCATTGCCGACACCAGACGAGCCTTGGACGGATGTGTCCATGGATTTTGTATTGGGTTTGCCTCGGACATAGCGGGGATCTGACAGCATATTGGTTGTAGTTGATCGTTTCAGTAAAACGGCAGTGTTCATTGCTTGTAAGTCGACTATGGATGCTACTTGGATATCTGAATTATATTTTGGGGAGGTTGTCAGACAGTTTGGTCTTCCTTGGACTATTTTGTCAAACAGGGACACTAAGTTCATGAGCCATTTCTAGCGAGAACTTTGGAAGAAATTGGAGAGGACGCTGAAGTTCTGTAATTCTTATCCTCCTCAGACGGATGGTCAGACCGAACTGGTGAATCGAACATTGGGTAATATGCTCCGAGCACAAGTCAAGACATTCGGCACTTGGGATTCTCTTCTTCCCAAGATTGAGTTTGAGTTCAACTGCTCAATTAATCGGTCTACTTAGTACTCACCATTTCAGATTGTATAGAGCAGGAACCCACGGAGTCCTCTTAATCTCGCTATTCTGGATGTTAGTACTGTTTCCAAGAAAGTTGAAGAACTGCTAGTTGATTTGCAGACTGTTCATGCGTCAGTTAAATCTAACTTCGAGCGGGCCTATGCTAGCTACAAGGAATATGCACATCAGACTCGCCGGGATGTGCAATTCGAGGTTGGAGATCTGATATGGGTGACGTTAACCAAGGAAAGGTTTCCGTTGGGCACGTATCATAAGCTTCAAGACAGGAAGATCAACCCTTGTCAGATCATGGAAAAGCTAGGAGTAAATGCTTATTGGATTGAGCTACCAGATGATCTTAGCATTTCTAAAGTTTTTAATGTGCAAAATTTGTCCCGTTTTCATGGAGACAATCCGAGTTTGAGGACAAACTCTTCGGTAGAGGGAGAGCTTGAGGCAGAGGTCGCAGGTGGAACACCGGATGTTTCAGTTGATGAGGCTGTCCAAGGGGAAAAGGGGATTTGGAGTAGCAGGATACAACAGTTAAGCCCACACCAGGGGGTTTGGCGCAAGTCCAAATGATTGCAAGGAAAACGAGCTTGATCGGGTTGAGGACCAAATCTACTATCTTGAAATGGGTCGAAACCTGACTAAGTGACTTGAAATGGGCCAAAGAACAATACTCATTGCTTTGCTATGAAGTAAGACCTTTTTCGACCATCCGAGGTCGTCTAGATAGACTTTTGGGCCTTTTTGTGTTTTTTAGGCCTTTTTGGTGTGTTTTTGGAACTTTGATGAATTTGCAGTTTTTGTTTGTTACAGTTTTATTTTATTAGGGTTATTTCTGTAATTTGCTGGAGATGGACAGCCATAAGTTTTAATACATTTCTTTTTGGAATTTTAGCGGACTTCGTTTTTTACAGGAATCAATAGAGAATTTCATTTCTTTCCGAGTTTTATTCAAGAGCATTGTTGATTTTTGTTCTTGAATTTCCTTCTACCTATAACAACTTTCGAGTGAAGGTTGATTACCGGAGAAGCCTGATCGCCGACCATAATTCCGTTTTGCTTTAGGTCACCAGTAAACTGCCGGCCATTGACTGAAATGATGGCTCAAGGGATCCCAAATCGGCATACAATGCTTCTCCACACAAATGATTGAACCTTTTGCGATGACCTCACCGTCATTGGCTTAGCTTCAACTCATCTGTTGAAGTATTCCACAGAACCTGAGAAATTTGGTACCCCTCACTCCTTTTGAGAAGGGTCCAAGGATGTCACAGGAGGGAGATGGTACCCCTCAAATGGTACTGAGCCATTGATTAGATGGTATTTCACAGGAGGGAGATGTGATTTGTGCAACTTGTGCATTTCTGTACGGTTGTCTCAATGTCAGTGTCCATTGTGGGCCAATAATACCGCATCCGCGGGATCTTCTTGGCAACAATTTTTGCCCCTATATGAGAGTGACATATGCTGCTATGCACCTCGTCAATCACATATTTACCCTCCCTTGGACTTAAACATTTGAGCAGTGGCCATGTGTATGACCTTCTGTATATCTTATTATCTCGTGCCAAGACGTAGCGAGGTGCCCATCTTCACACTTGGCGAGCTTCTTTCTGGTTCTCAGGGAGGTCGCTGTGTTAAAGGAATTTGAAGATTAGGTATCTCCAGTCTGCTTGATCCTCTATAACCAGGCTTTCTTCTTGATCAATGCTGGGAGAACGCAACTGCTCTATGAGTAGCTCAGTATTAGTTCTAGCTACCTTTTGGTAAACTTTGGACAGTGTGTCTACTTCTGAATTTTGCTCTCTTGGAATCTACACAATGAGGAAGTAGTCAAGTTTTGAAATCCTGTCTCTTACTCTTTTGAGATACTTGACCATGTTGTCTTCTCTTGCTTTGTTTTCTCCAGCAACTTGGCTAGCTACGACTTGTGAATCTGTTTTGGCATGTAGTTTCTGCACTTTGAGAGCTCTTATAAGCCTTAGACAGTTAGATCTGCTAAGAGAGCCTCATATTCGGATTCATTGTTCGAGGTTAGGAGGTTGTACTTCATAGAGTAAGGGATTCTCACTCCCTCAAGGCTGATAAGTACAATTCCCGTACCTGAATTCTCTTTTTTCGTGGACTCGTTCGTGAACATGGTCCATGTATCGCCTTCACAAGTACTCGTGTGCTCTAGTGGAGCTCTGGTACATTCTTCTACAAAGTCTGAGAGAGCTTGAGCTTTGATGGCCTTCCTTGGTTCAAATTGCATTTGATACCTTGAGAGCTCAAGAGACCACTTCATTGTTCTGCTTAAACGTTCAGGCTTTGCCAGAGCTTGTTTCAGCTGTAAGTTGGTTAGGACTCTTATCAAGAAAGCTTCAAAATATGGCTTTAATTTCCTTGAGGTGATAAGGATGAGGTACAGAAATTTCTTGAGATCCATATATCTAGTTTCTGGACCTCGAAGTAAACAGCTAACATAATAAATAGGATATTGCTGACCTGACCTTTCTACTTTTAATACCGAGCTCACTGCCTTTTCAGTTGCGGTCAGGTACATACAAATTTCTTCTAATGATCTCAGGGAGACAAGTTGAGGAGGTTTGCATAAAAAATTCCTTAGCTTGATGAATGCCTCCTGCCAACTTTCAGACTACTAAAAGTCCTTTGGCTTTTTTATGACTTGATAAAATTTTTCTCCTTTGTCTGCCATCTTGATGATAAAGCATCCTAGGGTTGCCATTTTTCCTACCAGGCTCTATATATCTTTGAGGTTTCTCAATGGTTCCATATCTAGTGCAGCTTTGATCTTGTCTGGTTGGCATCGATACCTCTCTCCGAGATCATGAAGCCTAGGAACTTTCCTGCAAAGACCCCAAAGGTGCATTTCTTTGGGTTGATCCTCATGTGTGCAGCTTTCAGGGTTTGAAAAGTTTCCCACTTGTCTCCTATAAAATCTTCTATAGTCTTGGATTTGATCACTATGTCATCCACATAGACCTCAATGTTCCACCCGAGCTGCTTCTTGAAGACCATGTGCATTGCTCGCTGAAATTTTCCCCGACGTTTTTCAAACCAGAATGCATCTTGGTGTAGCAATATGTCCCGACCTCTGTGATAAAAGAGGTCTTTTCCATGTCCTTAAGAGCCATCATAATCTGGTCGTACCCTTTGTATGCGTCAAATAAGCATAGCCACTGGTATCCGGCTATGGAGTCCACCATCTGATCGATACTGGGGAGGGGCTAGGAATCCTTCTAACAATATTTGTTAAGTGTGGTGAAGTCCACACACATTCTCCTCGTCCCTTCCTTCTTCAGGACCACAACAGGATTAGCTAGCCATTCTGGGTACACCACCTCTTTCAAGATTCCTACATTGAGAAGAGCTTGGACTTCTATTGCAATGACCTCATTAAGTTTGGGTGCGAAGTTCTTTTCTTTTGTTTTACCGGTTTAACATCTAGCTTGAGCCCGACCTTGTGTTCTGCTATTATTCAGTCAACTCCCTCGAGGTTGTTAGGTTGCTAGGCGAAGACCTTCAAATTTTCTTCAAGGGAGTCCACCAATTTTCCCTTGACCTTTGGAGGTAAGAGCTCTCCAATCTAGATCCCTTTCTCAGGGAATTTGGGCTTGAGAAAGACTTTCTCCCCATTTCCGACCACTTGAATTCTGAGGTGGTCGTCCTCTTTTGGGAGGTCAATGCACTCCTCTTGCTTTTGCTCTGGGGAGCATTCTTCGTTATCTTCCGCGAGGTAACATTCTGCAGCCATTTGCCTATCCCCTTCAAGTGTTATCCAAGTGTTACTGACCTGGATCCTCATGTTGTAATTGAGCAGGGAGATCTCTGCTCTTAGGTCCATGATCCCGCTTCGGCCAAGTATGGCGTTGTAGGTTCTAGGGGCATCCACAACCATCCAGTCTATTATTTCAGTGACACCTCCATGTCTAGGACTCTATTGGCATAAGTTGTGCTGCCGTTGAAGCTGGTCAGAGCTGTATCTGACTTTAACAACGAGCTTTAGTCAATTCCCATCTGATCAAAGGCCTTGAGATATAGGACGTTGATAGCACTCCTAGTGTCAACTAGGATTTTCATCCCCAAGAAGTCGCCAACCTCAAGTGACACCTTTAGGGGTTCTGAATCTCCCCCCCAACCTCACTTCGACCTTCTCTCAATGGAGTTGATCTCGCCAACTGGGGGTCTTTGCTTGTGCGGGACTGCTAGTAGCGGATTTGCTGGTCCTACATTTTTTGCCGAAAATTCCTATAGGTGACCCTCCTTTATCAGCCTCTCAATCTCACGTTTGAGGTTGAAGCAATCCTCCATGGGTGACCGTGATCTTTATGGTAGTGGCAGAAATTTGTTGGATCTCTTTTGTCCACAGGATTCTTGAGAGGCTTGGGTGGCTTGAGAAGGCCTCTCTTTTCCATGACCATCATGGACTAGACCCATGATGTCTTGAATGGAGTGACCACGAGGTTGGGGATGGCCTTCCTTCTTTTGTCAGAGGTTCCCCCTTGGGGTGAAGCTTTTTCCTATCCCGCTTTTGTTTTTGAGGACTCCTCGGTTGTCCTCTATTTTCTCTATCTGCGGCTGATGTGAAGCCTGTGATCTTCTTTTGGACCCCAGTTTCTTCAACCTTGATTAGTTTTTCCGTGAGCGACTGCAGCTCCTTGATTGTTTTTACTGTCTCCCCGGCCAGTCTGAGGGTTACATACCCTCCTACAAACCTTGCTTGAATCCAGTGATGTAGATGGTGTCATTTTTCTGCTCAATCTACACTGCTTCGTTGTTGAAATGACTGTAATAGCTCCGAGTGCTCTCACCGACCTTCTGCTTGATGAGGAAAAGGTCGTTGATATCCTTTTCGCACCTCATGCTACTTTGGTAGTTTTTCAGAAACAGCTAAGTAGAGCTTGAGATGCTCGCCTTTGGAATTCCTTTGAATCACGATTGGGCCTTTTTGGTCAGCATGGACCTGAAGGCTTTGCATTTGACATGGTCGGGATGCTCGAACATCTCCATGTAGGAGACAAACTCATCAATGTGTTGTTGAGGTTTTCCAGTTCCATCATATTTTTGTCTCCAATTGTGGAGCTTTGAGGCTTGAGGGCATCCCAACTGTTCGAATGCTGTGGACAAGCGGAAAAGGCAAGGTAAGGTCCATAGTGCTTTGTTGCTCCTGATTGGCTAGGGGAGCTGCTCTCCTTAGTGGGTTGAGGGCTATCCCTCGAATGCTTTCGCCTGTCATTTCGATCAGGCTACGACAAGGGGGCATCCTTGCCCCAAGAGGAGTTCGTAGCAAGCTCCCCTCCTCTTCTGGGACTACAATTTGCGCCTAGCTCTTAGAGATGGCCGCTCTGTTGAGCCTGTCTCTTAGGTCGTACCCTTTTCCGTTGTTGACGATTTCTCTGAGATCGGTCACCAACAGGGTTCTCACTCCTTATGACCTTTGCTTTGGTTAACCTGCTTCTTGACTTACATTATTGCACAAGGGATCGGTTCTTGCTTCTAAAGGTTGAAGTCTCTCCAGCTCAATGTGCTTGATTTGGCTCTTGGGCAGTTGTGTCTCCCTCTGGAAAAGCATCAGAGTACACCTAGTGGAAACGTAATCTCCCTTGCCAGAGATCCCTCCGAGCGCCTCCACCTTTCTTTCCATTAGATTTATAGGCATGGATATTTGGGTTCCTCCAGATTTTTGTAGCCTGGGCAGCCTGGAATTATCGGCCTTCGCCGTGAGATCTGGGTGTCTCTAGTGCGATCCTTCTTGTGCTGGCCTTTGGTGGGCTGGTACATTCTGGGATGGGCCGAACTATGCTAACGGTCACTGACCCTATTGTGTGCTAGGCCCTGGATTGCCATCAGTATTGGCCTGTACTGGCGGCGATATTTCAGGCACTATTTCTCCAGTGCGTAATTGCATTCTGGCCTATGGCCTGCCACGATGTGGTGGTTGCGGCTGAGTCATCAGGACTATTTTATCTGTTTTTGTGTATGGGAAAAAGGCTAGGCTTTTTTGTTACAGTTCCCCACCGACGGCTCCAAAAGTGATGGGGTCCAAAAGAGTTGGACCGGGTCACCCCCCAAATCTGAATGGAGCTCTGCAATCAGCAGCCTAAGAAGATGAGAAAAAGAGGTTACCGAAGTGGATTGTCGCCCAGGAAAGAACTCTGATGCCTAAGTTAGTGTTCTAGAAGAGTTTTTCCGTAAAGACCCATTCTCAAGAAAGCAAGAAGACTCAATTCTATAATGTCTTTGTTGGTTGTCCTTTTTTAGACTAATTGTATGTTTTTGTTTAAGTAGAAAGAGAGAGAATCAGTTACCTCCTGGAATTAGGCTCTGTATTACGTAAAAGTAGGCAGTTGGGATAATTGTGGGATTCAATAAATACAATTAATAAGATGAAAATAAGAATTGCATGAATACTTAACGTAAAAATGATCAAATCTTTAAAAATAAAAAATAGAAAAATCTCATAATCTCACATGAGAATAACCTACTCCTTATTCTTGTTAACAACAAAAAACTACTAAAAAGACATAACTAATAAAACCTAAATTACAAAGAAAAGAAATAGAGAAATTTGCCATGGGAAATAAACTTCTTCTCGGTCTTTTGGACTCTTCGAGAAATCAATCTTGAACTTATGTGTCCTTAAATCTATGAGAAGAGCCCTATTTATGATAAGTAATGTCGTAAAAGAAGTCAAACTATAACAAAGTCTATTGCGAAAAGGAATCCTAAAATAATTGAAAATACTTCCAAATGCATTTTTCCGTAGTCTGACAGGTCCACCCATCAACACTAACAAAAAATTGGCCAACAACAGAGTACAGGTTTTGGGAGTCACGGACGTCGGCACTGGTCCAGTCACTGGCATTGGTTAGGCCTATGGTGCGCTCCGATTGGTCCAGTCCGCTTTGATGGCTGGCTCCATCACACCGGAGGAACCATTCCACTATTGTTTTCGACCATTTCCAAACGTTTTTGATCGTTTTTCACGTACAAGCCAAAATGAAGCTTAGAAAAGTAAAATATATCTAAAATGATATAATTCAGCCTAAGTTATATTAGATAATAACACAAAAATTGTATAAAACTAAGCCTAATTACATATGAATCAAATTTTTATTGTTTTTTAATCAAATCACCATAGAATGACTAATTGTCTTAAATTTCAAAGTATTTGAAAGAGTTCAACTAGTGGGTTAAGCTCATTAGGAGTAGGTTCTAACGGAGTTTATAAATATCTCTTCATAAGAAACCATTGCTATACACTTAAGAACATACATGGATCTAAAAAGATCGTTGTTTTCCTTTTGTATAAAGACATATCCAAATCACTTAAGTCGTTTCTTTGGAGTTTCACGTGGATAATCAAATACAATGAATTTGATCCGATCAATTTATTATTTTTTGTTTTTGCTATGCTATCTTTACAATTATTTATATTATAAATACCATAGAATTACAAGATAAAAATAATAAGGGAATTATTATAACATAAAAAAGAGTTTTGATGAATCTTGGATAGATAAAATATTAATTATATAAACACAACAAGAAGAAGAAAGTCACAAATCGTGGGTCTTTAATAAAAAAAAATCTGTAATCAATTGGTTAAAATCTTATACTCATAATATATTATAAAAATTTGTTTACATAATATAAAGAAATAAAGCAACAAAGAAGTAAGAGAGTATTTCTATTGTCATTGATGGAGATCAAGGGAACTACTCACCAATCATGTCAATTGGACCAATCACAAGGTCAAGAGTTTCAAGGATAAAAAAGGTTTTGATTGCATACATCCAAGGAAAAAAGGATCAATCAGACTTTGATGCCATTTTGGAAGGTTTCAAGCTTGGAGAGGATGCTCAAGCCAAGAAGATATGGAATGTGTTTACAATTCAAGACTGGAATGATAATATCGAGGGCTTGGAATCCTCTCAATAGCAAGTTGAAATGATCCTTGAAGGTGTCCAACGTAAAGCCTCAAGTGAGCAAGCAAACAAGGCAATGGAATCCCTAAATAGGGCCACTAGTGATGTCACCAATGCCATTATGGAGCTCAAACTTCATTGATGCCACCACTTACCCTAGCACCGTCACTGCTCAACCCCTGTCTAGGTCGCATTCTTGATTATTTCTTAACTTTTCTTTGTAATTTTCAACTTGTATTAAGGGTAATTAAGTCCATGATATTAAACATAAATTATTTAGTTTAATTTCAAGTCTTGTACTATATATAGGTGTTTAAACTTATTGGCCTAACTATTTTAGGATGCAATCTAAGTTGCAACTGAGCTCGAAATTGCAACTGGTGAAATGACGCAGTATCAGGCACAATGAAATTCTCTCAAATGGAATTGTATAGATAGTGTTTTTATTGAATTTAAATTCGCGTAACACTAAGATAATTATCTAGATAGGTTGTCTTTATGTTTGCCACTATCTAGAATATTTAAATTCAATTAGATAGTCCTATCAGTGTATAGAAAAATTGAATTTAAATATTAGATTAGGATATCGAAGATCAAGGAAGATTGGAGGCTCTTTATACGACATCAAGCAGCAAGGTCAGATGTACTCAAGCAACAACAAAAAATTCTACAGTACCACAACTCTATCATCATGAACTGATCTCACATTTTTTAAGGCTGCAACATTCAACAAAGATCAATTTCATTGAGCTTAATTCGACAAAGTCATCAACATCGTTCATCAAAGCATCCTCCGAGAGAAAGGAATCTTAATCAAGTCAATAACACAGTTCTTTAAGAGGAAGAACTTTGTAAAGAACTGTGTCCAAATTGGGAGGATCTTGCTTGGGGGGATTCCGAGAAAGAAGAATTACAGAGTTACTTGTAATTGAAAGCTGTTGATAAAACAACATGTTTTGTAACCTCTCATTGCAAACTTGTATTGGATTTAAGGTGGAGAATAAGTTAGGCGAGGGATACCCCATAGTAGGCATCATCGAACTAGTTTCACAAACTTGTTGTGTTAAGTATTCTTTTCTATTTCCGCACTATTTACTTTGTTAACTAACAAGTTACAATCTTAATTTTAGTTACAACAGTGAAAAGAGTTACAACTCATAAGGGCATCTGACCTCTCCCTTGCACTCAATAGGTTTTGTATATTTTGAATGCGAACAACTTTTTGATATATCAATTTGAGAGATTTTTAGATCAAAGTGATCTTTTCTAGAGAGAACTAGAGTATCTCTTATAGGGTTCTTAATTGAACTTGAACCAGGGCTTACCAAAATTTGGTTTGTGTAGTCCATCAAATCAAGATATTGGTTTATGTTTGCAAAACAAAATGGGTAAATATAACTATCTTAAACCTTACTTGGTGAGTCTTGGGAGTTGCGTCCTGAATTGGCGTGTTTTTGGAAGAAGAAATCACATCATCATTTGTATTAGAGAATAGGTTTATCATCATTAAGGTTTGCCCATCTTAATTATTTTATTTGTGTTCTTTGTTTTAAGAATATATTTTTGTTTTTGAGATTTTTTATCTTATGCCTTCTTTATGATTTTTTTTCTTATCTCGTCTTCTTTGTTTTGATCTATCTAGTGACCTTTGTGTTGTGAGAATTGTGACCAAGGCTAAAAATGAAGGCAAATTCTTGTGTTTGGTGATTGTTTTTATCCAAAATAATAATAATAATAATAAAGGGATCCAGAGGATTAAACAAATTTGAAAATCAACAGAAGTGCGAAATAAGAAAAAGAAAAGTTAAATCCATGATTCTTTCTTGCATTAGCCATAGGCTCCATTTTTTGTATGGCTGCAGAATTAGGAGATTGATTTTTTCTGACTAGAATGAGATATAATCAAATACATATAAGTGGGAGATATTAGTATTTGGGCCAGATTGTGGTCCGGTCACAAATATACTATGACATCCATATTTGACTATGAGTTCTAATTGGATTTTAATTAATTAATTCCAATCAATTAGGAATTAGGGTTAATAGAGATATTATAAATATCTTGTAATATTTGTGTCTTAATAAGAAATAGAATGGAGACATAAATATATCTCATGCTCAAGAATTTACCTTCTTCTACTTTCCCATTCTCTTGCTCGTGTTGTCAGTTTTTTTTTTTTTTTTTGAGCACCAGTTTGCACTCATCTTGACTATACCGCTAAGAGTTACAACTCATCAAAACTAGAATATGCAGTAAGATCGAGTCAAACTTACTACCTGCATTATGCATATTTGATGGGGATGCCTCTAAATGGTGACTTGGAGTGTGCCGCTTTTAGGCAACTAAAAGTAGAAATCCATTATTGCAGAAAAGGTAGTAGTCAAATCCTGTAGATCCTCCCACATCCAGTTGACTCGGGATCACGGACATGTACTAGAAAACCCAAGAGTAAGATAATATTTTCAAAATCTAAGCCAATCGATGTTGAAGTACATAACCATTTATTAAGGCAAGTTATACAAGGTGTTGAATCTCGATACATAGTTTGTTTAAAATGTCATGGCTTTGTCTAATATTGCTATCATTGATGTAATTCAAACATATTAAATAAGTTGGAGTAGCTTAGTTGGTTGGAGCGTGTGGCCCTTAACGTTCAGCCTTTTAAATTTGAGAACCTCAAAACTGGTGAGTTTTTAGTTTTTAGATCAAAGGTTTAGAGGGGTTTTTTTCCCCTAAAATTTAATCACATTGACGAAGTCAACTTTTGGTCAAATAGAGATTTTGTTCATTTTCCAGTTTTTAAAAACTGAGAACCTCTTTCCCAAATTCACCCAAGTTTTTGAAGATATTTTGTTATTTCTAAGCCTTATTCTTTTCCTTAGAAAAAGTTTCTTATGTTAGTCCCATTTGGTTTAGCCTTTGTGGGCAAATTCTCTCATATAGAACCTTTATAGGCACATTCTCTCACATGGAAAGCCTTCAAGGGAGTATGTCAGTAAGGATTTTCTTAATATGGATATTGTATGATTTGAATGTTTGAATGTGGATGAAAAATGATTACAATTGAACACAAATTGCAAGTTATGGAGATACTTTTTAGTGAGAAAATTATTCTACCTTTCTCATTGACACTGTATTACAACAATAAAATACTCTAAACAGATAACTACTCCTATCTTTTCTAAAATTGTGCGAATTCCCTAACATAATGACTACCTTTCTAAAGAACTGTATTTACTTCCAAAAAATACAAGATTACGTAATCAATTACAATATCATGTGAGTGATTACAGGATCAACACCATGTGAATACAAATTGAAACAATATCCTGATTTGATGGATTGAAACAATATCATGTGAGTGATTACAGGATCAACCACTGTATGATGGTTTAATTCCCAAAACTATAAAGATAAATGGCTAAATTATCAAATTTTGAAATATAGAGGTCAAATTGCAAACTTTTATCAAGTTAAGTGGCCACATTAACACTTATATCTTATAAAATCCAATAAACATATAAAATAATCAGTTCAATTGTATTCATTTTTCATCTACATTCAACATTCAAATCAAAAAGCTCATTCTAGTTTCAAAATCCTTAAATTTATATTTTCAATATCAAAACATACATTTACATAAACTCTATTTATAATCATAAAAGGAATTCTTGGATCACAAAAATAGATGGATTAACAACATAGTTGATGGGACTCAAAAGTGAACTCCGTGTCACCCCAAAACCATGATGACGTCAATGACTGTAACCTGAGAAGAAAGTAGAGATGGTCACCAGAGTGGGCTGTGCCCAGGGAAGAGCTCCGATGCCTATGTCAGTATTCTGAAATTAATCGAGTGTAATTAATTCTCAAAAATCATTGTCCCTTGTCCGTAGACTGATTATGATTTGATTAAATAGAAAAGAAATCAATTACCTCTTCGATTAGGGCTCTGCTTTTACATAATAGTAGACAAATAAGATAGTTGTGAGACTGTATAGCATCCGACCAACTACTTCTAGAATCTTGGAGTTTCCCTTGATTAGGATATTTACCCTTTCATGTCTCTAAAGAGAGATGCGAGCTCGCTAGCCGACCCTTAGATAAACTTCACGACCTGTCCGTGGACGTCAAGGGTCTCAACTATCTCTTCTGGGACTTCACGCCGAGTGATTGTAGGTTCATAGGAGATGTTAGGAGTCATGCACAATTAGTTATGGCATAGACGATGTATGAGACGAGTTGGGAGTCACCAAGTCGCGGGCCGTGGTCTGGTGGTACCTCTCTCAAGCTCATTTAAGAGGTTGGTGACATTGGAGGTCGGTGGTAGCAGGTCATTACCCACCTATCCTTGTTAACTTTGTGAGTCTGACTTTCAGGTATTGAAGTTTGGGGCCTTAGGCCCATTTGGGTTGACTTATGTCCGGGTCTTGCCCATTAATGTTGACTTGTCCAGGTCGTACCCGTTTCTCCCATCATTACCCCCCTTTAGGCCCAGCTAGCTTAGAGGTTGTGGTGCCTAAATTACCATCTCAAAGTCGTGGTTGATGATGGGTACGCCGATTTCTTGTAATGGCTAGTTTTGGGATACCTCGCCATTCTGGTCTCTAGTAGAGAGCTGCAAGCTTGCTAACAACCTTGAGGCCTTACAAGATAGATTAGGACTCACCGAGTCATAGGTCATGGTCCAGTGAGACCTCTTCTGCGCTCATGTTGTAGGTCTGACTTAGAAGGTTGGTGGTAGGAGGTCCCTGCCCACTTGTTCCTTGGGCCTTCGCAAGTTTGACTTTCAGGATTTAGGAATTACTATCTCTTAGCCATGACCCCTGAAGGGTAGGGCCGTTTCTTTGCAACGGATATTTCTGGAAGGAGATACGTCCTTTCAATTTTGGAAAACTAGTAGTCTAGTATAAAAGTGGAAAGTTGCCCTGTTTCGGTTTTGGGGAGAAACTGAATCGTCTCTAGTTTTGGAAAGGTTGTTCGGCTTCACTCTGGAAAGTTGCTCCGTTTCAGTTTTTTGGAGAGCTGAACCGTTTCTTGGTGCATTGGGTTCTTCCCAGCAACTTAATAGGTTCCTTATTTCATTAAGTCAGAAACCTTTCAAAGGTTTAAGAATTTGCTTAAACTCCTTCGTATTCCTGTAGTAATTCCTTCCTATTCTTCATTTTGAACTTTTCTTTTCCCGCCCAAGCAAGTCCACAAGGAAGTTCATCGAGTGAGTTTTTCTGCTATCTCTTGAGAAGATTTCATCGTTTTCATCTTCATGGAGATGTCTTTTACGTAACTTGCTATGTTCCCTTCCCCAATTGACCTGGAGAATGGGGTCTTTTATTCCCCCCCCCCCCCCCAATCTCTATTAAGGCTTCTCCTGTGATGAGTCAGGTCTATGACCTCTCTAAGGTAGGGTCCCGTTCTGTGTCTTCTTCCTTAAGCCTTGCTAATGACTTTGAGATCAGTAGAGAAATGAGGCTGGAGAAGGGTGACAATGTCACTGTTGTTGATAACGAACGTTCCTACAGCAAACGTGAGGGGCGCATAGTCCTCTACCTTTCCAGCCTTATGGGAGGTATTCTTTTTGCTTTTTTTCATTCTTTGTTCCTTGATATTTGATGGAGATCAAGGAGCATACATGGCATGGGATAATTCATGGAATAAAGGAGTTTATGTACAAGAGCTTGTATCTCAAATATAAGGTTGGAAGATCAACAATGAAGAAAGACTTGTTGAAGATTGAAGATGATATTAATAATGATTGGGAGTTCGTGTACAAAGATCAATATTTCAAGTATAAGCATGGAAGTTTGAGGATGAAAGTAGCAAGGTTGTCATTAAAGTTAGACCATGAAGAACAACTTGAAACAACTTGAAGTTCTTGACTAGATTGAAGAAGTTGTGCTTGAAGATGATTGGCAAGTTGAAGAACCTTGTAATGTATTCAAGTTTGAAGACTTATATAGGGGATCAGAAGACATTCCAAGGTTGGAAATTGAATGAACAAGTCTGAAACTTTCAGAAAAATGTGTTGAGACTTTGCTAGACTTTACAACATTATTTGAAGCACAACCATCAATGGAGGTTGAACCAAGGAAAGAGTTCAACATGTGGATGATAGAAGACATCAAGGAGGAGTGATTAAACAAGAAATCAAGCCATTTGAAGCCTAGGAAGTGTGGCTGCACGAGCTAGATAGTTGGTGAAAAACTGCCGGAATTTTCGGTTGAAAATCCTCTGTTTTTGGCAACCTAGTTGTCTTGACTTCAGTTGGACTTTTCCACTTATTATTAGCTGCACTTTTCAGAAATTTGATTGAATTCCAAATGGGTTACTTGATCGAGAGTTGCGAGGGCTCTTCTAGGGTTCTTAGTAAAAACTTTAGGGTTTATCAATGCTTGGCTAGTGTATTTGATTTGGGTTGAAGAAATTCAAACTAACAGATTATATTGGAAGACAATCATGGTCATTAGTCACTAGCTTGAATCTCTTGTTGAAGTCTTGGACGAAATTTCAGATTATGAGTGTTTTTGGGTTTGGATATATGGATGTTGAAATTCCAGCCATAATTCAAGGAATCACATCATCTTTTGATATAAGAGCTTAGGATATTCATCAAGAGGTTTACCTATCTTTATTTGCTTTCTTGTTTAAATGTTTGGATCTCATTTGTTTCATTGAAAATCTGAGATCTAAGTGTGTCTTTGTGTTTGTTCTTTACATTAATCTTTGTTTCTTCTTGTGATCTTTGTGGAATTGTGTCCTAGATCTAAAAATCAAGGCCAATTCAATTTTTTTGTGCATCTTATTCGTCCCTCTTCTAGCAAATTCGAAAATAGTACAAAAAAAAAAAAAAAGGAAAGAAGATAAAGAAAGATCAAAGATCTCCAAGTTGAAAAACTAGAAAAAACTATCAAAAAAATTCCAGAAAAAAATGTGCCAGAAATTCGACTAAAAATCTGAGAATTATGAAGTTGATTTCCATTGTTTTGATGTTTAACACTTTGGGAAGAGTTTGATTTATGATATGCTTCATAGATTTGTCTAATTGCCAACTTGAATTGTGAGAATTAGGACACTGCCAACTGAAAATTCCAGAAACATTGATCACAAGTTTCTTTGTCCTCAAGGTGTTTGTTATATTACCTTTCATCCAATTTTTGTTTGATTCTAAGTGCTGAACATCTACTTTGTGTTTAATGACCATTTTCCTTGTAATTCTTATCTCTTTGATTCTTATATGTTGGAAGATGTGAACTACTTGTTTTGAGTTTTTGATGCTTGAGTTGATTGCCTTGTTAAGTCATTGTCTACTTTATTAGTTGCATTTAGAACTTAAAGAAGAGCTAAGAGAGGAAAACGACTAAGGGGTGAGCACATTAAAGTGAAGAAAAAGCCAATTTAAGAGTGATACACGAGTGGTGAGAGGTTATACACAAATTTTGTTTCAGCAAGTTGATTAGAAGATCCATTATGTCAAAAGAAGTTGCAAGTGCATCAATTGCTTCTAGTGTGGGAGAGGACAATATTACCATGTCTTCTATAAATGAAGTATTACAAAGGATGTCCTTGGAGCTGGGATCAATTAGGAAGGACATGGGAACCATGAGTACAAAGATCAATAGAGTTGAAGAGCGGGTGAACACATATGACACACCACTAGCCTCTCCTAGAGCTAGCCAAAATTTCCAATTTCAGCAAGGTGGTAGGAGCAGGGGAGGTAATGTGCAAAGGGTACAGCCAAGAGGAAAAGTTCTCCAACAACAATTTGATGAAGCATTTGATGAGAAAGAAACCGTGGCTCAAATTGAAGGGCAAGGAGATGAATTTAGTCCTAAACAAGTGAAGCAAGTTCTTGGTAAATTCTATTCCAAGACATTGTTGTAGTGTCATAGTTTGCAGTGGTAGTTGTGTGAATGTTGCAAGTTCATACTTGGTTGAAAAGATGAAATTGTCATGCCTAGACCATCCTAAACCTTACAAGCCTCAAGGCCCAAATGACATTGGTGAAGAGAAGGTTGACAAACAAGTAAGGATCTCATTCTCCATGGGTAATATCATGATGAGGTGCTTTGTGATGTAGTACCTATGCAAGCAACACACTTGTTACTTGGTAGACCATGGCAACATGATAGAAAAGTGATATATGATGGTTACAAGAACAAGTATACGCTGGAATTTGAAGTAGGAAGATATATTTGAATCCTTTAAAACCTCATGAAACATACATGGATCAAAGGAAAATTCTTAAGAGAATGAAAGAATTTTATGAAGAAAAAGAAAAGCTAAACAGAAATGAGGGAAAACCGAGAGAGAGTGAGAGGGAAAGAACTGAGAACGAGAGGACAGAAAAATCTGGACATAATGTGCAAAATCTGGGCAGAAAAGAAAGCCAAGAGAAAGCTGAAAAATCTAGATAGAAAATGCAAAATCCAGACAGAAAAGAAAGAAAAGAGAAAGCTGAAAAATTTGGACAAATTATGCAAAATCTTGACAGAAAAGAGAGTGGAAAGAACAAGAGAGAAGAGAAAGAAGATCTTGAGAGAAGAGAAAAAGAGATTGAGAGAGAACTTGAGATGAAAAATAACATTGTGATTAAAAAAGAATTAAATGAATTTCATGAGGAAGAGAAAGAAAAAGAGAGTGATTTGATCTTCAAGATGAACCAGGAGATTTAAATACCCATTTCTAACATTGACCACTATTTTTCTAGTGTTCTTGTGCAAAAATTTCAGGTTCTTGAAGGCCAAAACAAGTTGAAGGAAGACAAGGACAAGAAAATGATAAGTGAGATGTTAAAGTGGTACACTCTTATCTCTACACTTAGTGATAGAATGATGAAATTTAAGCATGAAAACATGATTTCTATGATTAAGTATGATTATGGAAATGCTTATAATGTTCATAAGCAAGGTGCTCTAGTGAAATTTCTTGAACATGATGATTTCTTATTTAGAGAAAGCATGTCTCATACTTCTTTGAGTTTAGTGACAGCTTTTATGGATTTTGAGTTTGTGAAGTAATCACTTGTGAAAGAATATGCTTGTGACTATGTGTTTGATTTGTCAAGACACGTCATAAATGATAAAGTTTTTAAGCATGATTATTCTTTGTTTGGTGGAAATGCAATATTCATGCCTACGGATTCTATGAGTGAATTGTTGATATTTGACATTCATGAGAACTACTTGGAATCACATTCTTTGGAATTGGGATACTTGAATGTTTTGTTTAAGAGTGGCTTTGGGAAATACATGAATGAAATGTCAAAGTTTGTTCTAGATGATCGAGTATTGTGGATATTTGATGTTGCCATTATTGGAAACCATTTATATCTTTGTGGTTTATTCTGCATACTCATTGTTGATTCTAAATTTATCTTGCTTGAGATGCATTTCATGGTGATTCATATGAGTTGAAAACTTTTGCTTGTTGAGAATAATTGCTTGAAAGAGATTGATGAGGAAACATGTCTTGTTGAGAGGTTGACTTTAGTTGAAATTTTGAAGTCTCATGAGTTGTATGACAACATGAATGCTTGGAGTCCCTACTTTCTTGAGATTCTTAGATTCAAAGCTTAGGAGACCCATGATATCATGCTTACAAGATGTTCTTTTTATGTGCATAATTGTTCTGAACAAGAAGAATTCTTTAAGTTGTTGAATCTTGAGAGTCATGAAGTTGAATTTGTGAGATATGATAGTCCTAAAATCTTGGATATCTTGTTTAGAAGACATGTGTTAGGACTACATATGAAAAGGAAGCCTATTCTCATTGTTGAATACTTGTTGAATTCTTAAGAAAGAATATGTCAATGTCATGATGAGAATTTGATATTTAGTGATGTTGTAAGGCTTAATGTTGATAAAAACAATAAGATAACTACGAACTTAATCTCTATTTAGCATGTTTGGTGGAACTACTTGGTGACATGGTTTATATTTTGTGCCATGAATAGAGATAGGAAGAGATTTTGGAAGATTATGAAAAATTCCATGTTTTTGAGTGAGTACAATGCTATCCATCTTGATGACTTTCATGGAGGGTATGAATATGCTATGCTAAGGGATTGTTACCTAGGCTTAAAGAATATGAATTCAAGGTTTAGAGAACCTTCATATCATGGTTTATGGGGTCAGAGACCAATGGGAATTATGTCTTGTGCTCTAAATGATAGAACTTTATTTCTTTGTTGTTCTAAGTGGTTTTTATTCTTTGTCTATGATGTTTCTTCTAATGAGCTTATTGAAGGTCAGAAGGAATACATATCAATAAAGGCGAGACCACCACTTTCAAAGAAGGGTATGGTAAGGCATTGTCAACTTCTAACTTTCAAGAAGGTTAACTTGAAGTTACTTGGTAAGTATTCTTTAAATTCTTCAATCAATGTTAGTGATCATTCTCTTACCTATGTAGGACATAAAGATTCGAGGACGAATCCTTTTGAGCTGTGGGGGAATGATGGAGATCAAGGAGCATACATGGCAAGGGATAATTCATGGAATATCTCATATGAAGATGCTTATGGAATAAAGGAGTTTATGTACAAGAGCTTGTATCTCAAATACAAGGTTGGAAGATCAACAATGAAGAAAAACTTCTTGGACATTGAAGATGATATTAATAATGATTGGGAGTTCGTGTACAAAGATCAATATTTCAAGTATAAGTATGGAAGTTTGAGGATGAAAGTAGCAAGGTTGGCATTGAAACTAGACCATGAAGAACAACTTGAAACAACTAAAAGTTCTTGACAAGATTGAAGAAGTTGTGCTTGAAGATGATTGGCAAGATGAAGGACCTTGTAATGTATTCAAGTATGAAGACTTATATAGGGGATTAGAAGACATTTCAAGGTTGGAAATTGAATGAACAAGGCTGAAACTTTCAGCAAATGTGTTGAGACTTTGCTAGACTTTACAACATTATTTGAAGCACAACCATCAATGGAGGTTGAACCAAGGAAAGAGTTCAACATGTGGATGATAGAAGACATCAAGGAGGAGTGATTAAACAAGAAATCAAGCCATTTGAAGCCTGGGAATTGTGGCTGCATGAGTTGGACAATTGGTGAAAAATTACCAGAAAAATTACCAGAATTTTCGGTTGAAAATCCTCTGTTTTTGGTAGCCTAGTTATCTTGACTTTAGTTGGACTTTTCCACTTGTTATTAGCTGTTATCTTTATGTCCTAAGCTAGCTTAAGAGGCCTAATTAAGTCCATAATCATGTTTGGGGCTGAGCCAATAAATATTCCATTATTTGTATTGCATTAGAACAGTTAATTTGACAAATACTTCACAGAAATTTGATTGAATTCCAAATGGATTCAAATGGGTTACTTGACCGAGAGTTGCTAGGGCTCTTCTATTGTTCTTAGTAAAACTTTAGGGTTTATCAATGCTTTGCTAGGGTAATAGATTTGGGTTGAAGAAATCCAAACTAATAGATCATATTGGAAGACAATCATGGTCATTAGTCACTAGCTTGAATCTCTTGTTGAAGTCTTGGGCAAAATTTTAGATTATGATTGTTCTTGGGTTTGGATATATGGATGTTGAAATTCCAGCCATAATTTAAGGAATCAATATTGCTTTCTTCTGGATGTTCCCATAGCTCAGCTTGTTCCAAACTCCCTTTGGATTGTGGTCACTTTTATAGCAACTTATCATCTTTACAGAGTCCTTGTTTCTCTGGAGCTCTTTAGGAGCTTTAATAAGTTAAGAGTCATCGCAACCTCTACGTCCTCTAAAGGATACCTTCGGTTTGACCCCCGGTATAAGCTAGTTAGCCCCTTCCAGTCCTTAGTGGGGGAATGGAAATCTCTCTTCTTTCTCTCCTGTCTTTCAAATAATCTAGTCCAAATTTACCCAAACTGGAATCTGAACTGCTCCTTCTTCAACGAGCTTCCTGACCTGATTAGTGATCAAATTGGGCATAGGGACTTTTTGGTAGAGTTGGCCCACTCTGATAGGGCTAACGTCAGATGTACTTCTCCGGTCTGGCCAGAGTCTTTTCTTCATCCTATTGGACTGGGGAGGCCAATACCGCTCTATCTCCCTTCTGTCAGGAAAAGCTTGGGATATACATTTCCAATAGAGAGCTCTCCTGATTCTAGTTGCCTCCTTTTTACTGGTTTATAATGTAGTGCTGACTATTTCTCCTTTTTATTTTGGCAATAATGAGGTGCCCAATTTTGCTTCCCAAGTCTATTCCTTCCCAAGCTCCTACTGCCGGAGCTGGGGATATTGTTGGTCCTTCTTCTGCTGCTGCTGCTCCAGCCTTCGCTATTAACATTCCTGTTCCCTAGTGCAGGGGAGGACAGGCGGTGGCCGAGAGGACTCAGGTTGCCTCTTGGTGGAGTGCTGCGGTGACTAGGATGACACCCTTGGACCAACCAATAGAGATCTCAACCTTGTCCTCCTCTCCTTCTTAAGTAACAAGGAAAATTCCTCCAAGCTCCCCCAAACCAAGATTCCCAGCAGAAGATGAAGACAAGGGAGACAACGAGCCTCTTATCCGTAGGCTGGTAGCTCATGATTTCAGAGAAAGAAAGACCCCATTTTCTATAACAAGATTCTCAATATTCGACCCTTTTGATTTCTGTACTTGTACTGAACATCTTCGCATGAGGTCTATTTGTGGCCTCCTTGCTTTTTATCTATCAATTTGCAGTTTTCTGCTAAGTATTCTGTCTTTCCTTTGGCAATTTGAACTTGAGGCAAATAACACAAAGGGAAATCTTGATAAGCTTTAAAAAGGAATAACTTATCTTTTATTCATATCTTGCTCAAACTAAGGTGAGGGCATTGTTGGTGTCTCATTGCATTTCAGCAAGGTCCTTTAGGATAGTGCCTAGCTGAATTAATGAGTCTACAACGTCTGAGTAGCTTTTAGGCATAGAATTTCTTTAAAAAGAAAATGTTCCAAGGTCTCAGGAATTATCTTCCTTCGAGATCAGCGAGCCTGTAGCTTCCTCCTTTGTGAACTTCTTGGACTATATAAGGTCCTTCCCAGTTTTCTTTTAGCTTGGTCAATTGACCTTGTTTGCCAACATCTGACCTTTTGAGGACCATTTCTCCAGTAATGAAATGCCTTGTTTTCACTCTTTTGTTGAAAAAACTTGTGACTTGCCTTTTGCCGATTCTATCAGTTTCCATTGCTTTGTTTTTGAAATCTTCAAGGAGGTCAAGATCTGCCTTCACTCCCCCTCGTTTAAGACTGAATTCTATTCGGTCAGTCTTAGAGACTTCATTCCAACCTCGACTGGCGTCACTGCTTCTGCCCCAAAGCACAGGTTGAATGGCGTTTCTCCAGTAACTTTTCTAGGTGTTGTTCTGTATGCCCATAGAATGCTTGGAATTTCGTCCGACCATGCAGGTTTGGGACCCTTTTTCTCGAGCACGGTGAGTCTTTTCTTGAGTCCTTCCAAAATAGTCCTGTTTATGACCTCAACAAGCCCATTAGCTTAGGGATGAGCAACAAAGGTCAGCCTCTATTCAATGGTCAAATTTTCGCAAAATGTTTTGAACGGGTCGCTAATGAACTCTCTTCAATTGTCTCAAATTATAGCTCTGGGAATCCCGAACTTGCACACAATATTTCTCCATACAAAAGACTAGACTTTTGGTGATGAGATGGTTGCCATTGGCTCTACTTCAACCCATCTGGAGAAGTACTCCACAGCAACGATTAGGAACTGAGCACCCCCCACTACTTTCAGGAAGGGTCCTAGAATGTCAATACCCCAAATATGAAAAGGTGCTAATGCGTTGATGGATTGATACCTAGTTGGCGGCACATGTGATTTTTTTCCTATGCAACTAGCAACTCATGCATTTCTATATGTTCTTCTCAATGTCTAAAACCATTGAGGGCCAATAATACCCTGTTCTTAGTAATTTCTTGGCAACGGTCTTTGCTCCTATGTGTGATCCACATATTCCACTATGTACCTCTTCAATAAAGTATTGTCCCTCTCCTTGACTTAGACATTTAAGTAATGGCCAAGTATATGACCTCCTATATACCTCATCGTCTCCTATTAGGACATAGCAAGGTGACCATTTTCCCACTTGGCAAGCTTCTTTAAGGTCCTATGGGAGGTCGCCATCCTCGAGGAACTTGTAGATTGGATATCTCCAGTCTACCTGATCCTCTATAACCAAGCTCTCACCTTGGTTTATGCTTGGAGAGTATAATTGTTCCACCAGTAGCTCTGCATTAGTCCCAGCTATTTCTCGATAGACTTTAGATAATGCATCTGCCTTTGCATTTTGTTCTCTGGGTATCTGTTCAATGATTAAATGCTCAAGTTTAGATGTGATATCCCTTACTCTTTTGAGATATTTGATCATGTTGTCTTCTCTAGCTTCGTATTCTCCAGCAACTTGGCTGGCTATGACCTGTGAATCAGTTTTAACATGCAATTTCTACACTTTAAGAGCTTTTATAAGTCTTTGACCTGCTAAGAGAGCTTAATATTCAAATTCATTATTCAAGGTTGGTAAGTTGTACTTCACAAAGTAAGGGATTCTCACTCCTTCAGGGCTGATCAGTAATATTCCCGCACCTAAATTTTCTTTTTCCATGGAACCTTCTATATACATTGTCCAGATGTTACTTTCACAGGCACTAGTGAGCTCCAATGGAGCCTTTGTGCATTCTTCTGCAAAGTATGGGAGAGGTTGAGCTATGATTGCTTTCCTTAGCTCAAATTCAATTTGACATCCCAAGAGCTCGAGTGACCACTTCATTGTCTTGCCTGACAACACGGGTTTGGCTAGAGCTTGTTTTAGTGGTAAATTGGTTAACACTCTTATCAGGTAAGCTTCAAAATATGGCCTTAATTTCCATGAGGTAATAGTAATGAGGTACAAAAATTTTTCAAGGTCTGAATATCTAACTTCGGGACCTCTAAGCAATCGACTTACATAATAAATGGAGGATTGTAAACCTGACCTTTCTACGAGTAGCACGGAGCTAATTGCCTTTTTTGTTGCGGTGAGGTACATCAAAATTTCCTCTCCCGACCTCGGAGAGACAAGCTAAGGTGGCTTTCCCATGAACTCTTTCAACTTGTCAAAAGCTATTTAACAATCCTCAGTCCATTGGAAGTCCTTTGGCTTTTGGATGACATCATAGAATTTTTCTCCTTTGTCTGCCATTTTGCTGATAAAGCACCCCAATGCTGCCATCTTTCCTATCAAGCTTTGGACTTCTTTGACGTTCCGAGAGGGTTCCATGTCTATCAATGTCTTGATTTTGTCCAGATTGGAGTCAACGCCCCGTTCTGATATCATGAAACCCAAAAATTTCCCTGGTAAAACTCCGAAGATGCATTTTTCTAGGTTGGGGTTCATGTGGGCAGCCTTCAGGGACTGGAAAGTCTTTTTGATGTCGTCGATAAAATCTTCGGAGGTCTTGTACTTGATTACTATGTCGTCCATGTAGACCTATATGTTTCTTCAAAGCTGGTTTTTGAACACTTTATGCATAGCTTCCTAACATTTTTCAGGCTAAATGGCATTTTTATACAGTAGTATGTCCCGCCCCTGTGACGAACGAGGTCTTTTCCATGTCTTCCACTGTTGTTGGGATCTGGTGGTACCCCTTATATGCATCCAAGAAGCACAGCCACTGATATCCAACTGTTGAGTCCACCATTTGATCAATACTTGGGAGTGGGTAGGAGTCTTTTTAACAGTATTTGTTCAATGTGGTGAAATCCACACATATCCTCTAGGTCCCTTCTTTCTTTGGCACAACGACCTGGTTAGCCAACGATTTTAGGTACACCACCTCTTTCAGAATTCCTGTGTCAAGAAGAGTTTGGACTTCTCGAGCTATGACCCCATTTCGCTCTTCTGCTTCATCTGCTTGACCCCTGATTTGAGCCTGACCTTATGTTTAGCAATTTTTCGGTCTACCAATTCAAGGTTGCTAGGCTGCCAGACGAAGACTTTTAAGTACTCTTGAAGGGAGTTCACTGGCTACCCTTTAATTTAGGAGGTAATAAGTCTCCTACTTTTATCAATTTCTCAGGGAATTTTGGGTGGAGGAACACCTTCTCTCCTCTGCTAGCTGCCTGGATTCTATAATCATCATTCCCTTTTGAGAGTTCGATGCAATTTTCCTTCTTGAGCTCGGGCGAGCTCTCTGCCCCCTTCTAGGATAATCCAGGTATCTCCAACCTCGATTTTCACGGTGTAGTTTAACAGAGAAATTTTTGCTCTTTGGTCCATGACCCCCTATTCTGCCCAAGATTGCGTTGTAGGTTCCAGGGAAGGTGACCACCATCCAATCCGTGACCTCAGTGACCTCCTTGTTGTTCACACGAACTGTAGTTGGGACACGAAGAATCCCGTCCGTGTAGGTTGTGCTGCCATTAAAGTTAGTCAAAGTCGTGTTCGACCTTATCAATGAGCTCCTGTCTATCCCCATCTGGTCAAACGCCTTCCGATACAAGACATTCACGGCATTCCCAGTGCCTACCAGGATCTTGTGCACTAGCAAATCTTCGACCTGGAGAGACACTGTTAGGGGTTCAGAGGCTTCCCCTTGAGCTCGTTTTGACCTTCTTTCGATGGCAGGACTCTTGTTCCTTGCCAGGAACTCTTGCAAGTGGCCCTCTGATGCAGACATCCGAACCGATCCAACTCAAGGATATTGCAAACCTTTTGCCTTGGGATGCAGGTCTAACCTACTGTCTCGGAATGGGCAGAAAACTTGATTAGATGACTGGAATCGGGCCACTGAACAATACTCATTACTTTGCCATGAAGGACTAGGATTCTTTTATTTAAATCCGATTAGGATACTTTTAATTAATTTCAATTAGGTTTATGATAGATTTAGGTTATAAATATTTCGTTTTGTCTTAGTTTTAAACAAGATTTGTCGTCAAATGATCTTTTTATTCAAGGAACCTTTTTTCCTTCTCTTCTTTTGGTTTTGAATTGCAATTCAAGTTAGGCCAAAAATCGTGAGTGATGACGCAAAACATTCCAAAAATCGTGAGTGATCATGCTAAACATCCCTTTTTCGTTTTCCTGTTCGAATTATTGTTCAGTTTATCGAGGACGATTTACGTCGTCTTGCGTCACCCTCCTGGACTAACCTCTCAATCTCGTGCTTGAGGTCGAAACAATCTTCCATGAGATGGCCATGGTCCTAGTGATAGTGGCAGAACTTGGCAGGGTCTCTTTTGGCCAGGGGACTCTTGAGAGGTCTTGGGGACTTCAGGACACCTCTTTTTTCCATGACCACTAGGATTTTAGCCCGTGAAGTCTTTAGAGGAGTGGTCACTTGGTCGGGGATGGTCTTCTTTTCTTGTCCAAAGTCCCTCTTGAGTAGAGGTCCTTCTGTCCCTTTTTGAGGATTGAGGGCTTTTTGGTCGCCCTTTGTTGTCTTTTTCGATGGTTGAGACAAAGCCAGGGATCATTTTCTAGGCCACTATTTCCTCAACCTTGATCAGTTTTTCTAGGAGTGACTGTAGCTCCTTTATGGTTTTTACTGGCTCCTCGACCAGCCTGAGGGCTCCGTACCCCCCTTACAAATTTGAAGGCGGTGATGTAGATAGCATCATTCTTCTACTCGATCTCCACTGCCTCGTCGTTAAAATGACTGTAGTAGCTTCGCGTGCTCTCTCCAAACTTTTGTTTGATGTTGAAGAGGTCGTTAATGGCTTTTTCACACCTCATACTGCTCTGATAGTTTTTCAAGAACAGCTCGTTCAGCTGTGTGCAGCTTGAGATGCTCACCTCCGGGATGTCTTTGAACTAGGATTGGGCCTTCTTGGTCAGTGTTGATTGAAAGGCTCTGCATTTAACATGATCGGGGTATTCAAACATCTCCATATAGGATACATATTAGTCTATGTGCTGCAGTGGTTCCCCTGTGCCATCATTTTTTGCCTCCAGGTGTGAGGCTTTAAATCCTGGTGGCATCTGAGCGGTTCGAATATTGTGGACAAATGGCAAAGGCTCCGAAAGGTCCACATTGCTTTGTATCTCACACTTTCCATTTCTTTCCTGACTAATTGGGGGAATTGCTCTCCTTAGTGGATTGGGGGCTACCCCTCGAGCGTTATTGTCTGTCTTTTCGATCGGGCTTCGTCGAGGTGGCATCCTTTCTCCAAGAGGAGTTCGTAGCGAGCTCCCTTACTCTTCAGAATCCTGTCTCTGGCGTCATGGCATGGCTACTTAGTTGAGCCTATCTCTTAGGTTATAACCCCTCTCATTGTTCAAGATTTCTCTAAGGTCGGACACAGGTTGGGTTCCTCCCCTTTGTGACCTTTCTTGCTCTCGACCTACTTCATTAGGTCAGAGGTCATTCCTTGCTTCTGAAGGTAAAAGCTGATCAAGTTGTGCACATCCTATCTGGCCTCGGGGTGGTTGTGAATCTCTTCAAGAGGGCACTGGAGTATGTCCGGTGGACATGTAATCTTGTTTGTCGAAAATTCCCTCTAGGACTGCCACCATTTGTTCCAGGAGGTTAGCTGGAACCGATATCTATGTTCTCCCAGATCTCTGTGGCCTGGGGTTATTGCCATTGGCAATAGGATCGGGTGCCCTTGTTCGGGACCCCTTTTGTACATTTGAAGGGTTCGTTGGTGCCCTCTGAGATGGACCAGATCGTGATGGTTGTGGTGGTTCCTGCTGTGCGGCCAACACCGGGCTATTGCTCTCCACTAGGAGTAGGGCTTCGGGCACCATTTTACCCCGCAATTGTGTCTTGTCAGGTGGTCACCCGAGTGGTGGTTGAACGCATGTCGGCTATGATTAAGTCATCAAGCTTTTTTATTTATTTTGTGTAGGGAAGAAAGCTAAGCTTTTTGTCTAAGATTTCCCACAGATAGCACCAAAAGTGATGGGGCTCAAAAGTGAACTCCGGGTCACCCCAAAACCATGATGACCTCAGCAACGTAGAGATGGTCATCGAAGTGGGTTGTGCCCAAGGAAGAGCTCCGATGCCGAAGTCAATATTTTGAGAGTAATCGAGTGTAATTAATTCTCCAAAAAACTGACCCTTGTCCGTTGACTGATTATGATTTGATTATATAGAAAAGAAATCAATTACCTCTTCCATTAGGGCTCTGCTTTTGCACAACAATAGGCAATTAGGATAGTTGTGAGATTTTATAGAATAACGCCAACTGCTCCTAGAATCGTGGAGTTTCCCTTGGTTGGGATATCTTGCCATTCATGTCTCTGTCGAGAGCTGCGAGCTCGCTAACCGACCTCAAGATCAACTTCGCTACTTGTCCATGGACGTCAAGTGTCTCGATTGCCTCTTCTGGGAGGTCGCGCCAAGTGATTGTAAGTTCATGGGAGATGTTAGGAGTCATGCACAATTAGTCGTGGCATGGAAGATGTATGAAACGAGTTAGGAGTTATCAGGTCAAGGGCCGTGGTTTGGTGGTACCTCTCTTGAGCTCATTTAGGAGGTCTGTGGTAGCAGGTCCCTGCCCACCTATCCTTGTTGACTTTGTGAATCTGACTTTCAGGTATTGAAGGTTGGGGCCGTGGGCATATTTGGGTTGACTTCTATCCGAGTCTTGCCCGTTAATGTTGACTTGTCCGAGTCGTACCTGTTTCTCCCTTCAATAGTAAACCTTTTCAAATAACCTCAAGGAATGAATTTAATCAAGACCCAAACCAAATTTGATCTCCATTCCAGCCTTAAAGTTTGCCCAAACTCCATTTTCAGAAGTGATTTCATTTAACCAACTCCACAATTCATCAAACAATCCTCCTCAATCCATAACATAATTGAGCTTAAATAACAATTGCATTATAACTCTAACATGGAATAATTACTCACCAAAATAAGGGAATTAAGCAGTTAAAGCTTTAATGGATTAGCAAGCCCTTAGTTGCTTGCATAAAGATTGCTCCCGAAATTCTTCTTCTCCTCAAAATCTCCCTCTCAGGCAGCCTTGTTTTCACCTCTATTTGGGGCTGAAATAAAGTGGCTCTATGGTCTTGAATTGTGGATGAATAAGTGAGGGGAAGCTTGAAGTTGGTTGGTGGTGTGATATGTGGTTGAAGTCTTGGCTTCAATTTTTCTTTCTTCCCTAACTCTCTATCTCTCTCTCTCTCTCTCATGGCTACTTATCATCTCTAGCTTTCCCTCTGCTTTTGGAGTTGCAAAATGAATATTTCTGATCTTAGAGGAGCCGAGATATTAAAGTGAGGAAGTGGTGAATGTGGTTGCATGTGGCTGAAGAAATATGGTGAAGATAAGTTTCAATTCTTGCAAGGTGTCATGACACATCTTTTCCTCTTTTTTTTTCAAAAAAAAAATGGAAAGATGAGGGAGATGGCAGATCTTGTAGGGCATGGATCTCTAGCAATAATATTTATACATACACTTATATAAAAATATATATATATGTATCTATATATTTACGGATTTGCTAAGGACCTCTCCAACCGTTACCGTAACGGAATTGTTGCTCCAGCGCTCAAGCAGCCAAACAAACAGGTTTTGCTAAGGCGCGCTCCAACCATTACCGTAATGGAATTGTTGCTCCGCATGTTTGGCTGCATGAGCA
>JAOXNR010004440.1:0-36548 GCA_028571225.1 Parsonsia alboflavescens
TACATAAAAGACACTAAACTATACAAAATAACTCAATAAAATAGAGTTATCACCGGTCAATATTTGCAACGTTGTGTTTTGATTACCTGAAGATGAAGAAACAACATACTTGTTGATATTTACATAAAGATCCATACATTTATTGATTACCTCCTAATAGCATGGACTGAGGATTTTGACTGAAGTGGCTGCTGTCATTAAAGTTTTTGAGTGCTATGGCTTCCTTCTTCCTTTACAGTTTCCTTTCTATACCAACTCAAATGTCTACAATGATCCTAGCAGTTGTTCTGTATCAATGTCATCCAGATCCTTGAACTTTTATATCGATTCTACCTTATTCTCGAATTTTTCAGTAAGAGATCTCAAGATCTTCCAGTTGATGACCTTCTTTGGAATCCGCTCACCTAATAAAAATGACTTGATTCACAATGTTCTGGAGTGTGTTTTAAAAATCAAACACTTTCTCATGTCCATCCACATGCAAGGAATCAAAGGCAAAAATGAGTCATTGTATCTTAACTTTCTTGAAATTGCTAGCCCCTTCAAATGATGCAACAAGAATATCCCATGCCTCTTTTGAGATGGTACAGATTGAGATTTTGATGTACTATTCAGGTTCAAGATTCAGGTTCGACAAATGCTGAGAGCTTTCAACCCTTTCTTTTTTCAACTATAATCCGCAAGCTTCTTCTTTGTCATACCTTTGGGACATTTGTCAATTGAACTATTTTCAATTTTTGGATGATTAAATCCATCAAGTACCATGTTCCAAATTCGGTCATTAATGTTTTGCAAATGAGTGGTCCATATGCTCCAGCATGTGTAGTTACATCAGGACCTTGTAATTGCTTTTCCTGTTGTTAATACTACTCTGATATCAATCTAAAAATTTCAAGGATTGACTACTAACAAAGATGAAAGAAAATAACAAACAAGACAAGGGAAATCTTCACAAGGAAACCTTTAGAAAGGTAAAATCTCGGGTTGGCAAACAACCATGAACCTATCCACTAATATATCAAGAGAGTACATAGTGATTTGATAGTTATTGTCACTAGCTACAACATAACATAAAACCCTTAGCCTCAAGTGTACTATTTGCTAATGATGAGACCACTCAATGATAGCCTACCATATTCCCCATCAAAACCACTGATCACATTTCGACTAGGGTATTAGTCACCATAATGTTCTAACATATCTCTATCTTTGTCAACTGCGAACACATTTGAGTACAAAGACATTTGAATACAACAATACAAGTCTGAGAACTACTCTCTTGAATATATAGTGAATAGGTAGAAATCTTTCTCTTCATCAAATTTATCTTTTGGCAAATATACTTCTCTCATCAACTTTATCTACTTAATCTACACAATAGGCGATAAGCATTTTTATGTTGTCCGAAGATAAGTGTTATCAAAATGGACAAAACGAGATTTAACATATATTATGTCACACATATCTTTCTAGGTATATATAAATAAAGAAGTATATATATATATTTATTTATTTATTTATCACACCAATTACATTTAGTGAAGTCATATGATATACAAAGCTTATTCATTGAAATTTTATAAAACATTATTTTACTCGTTGACTTCTAGTAGGGGGGGGGGGGGGTAAGATGATTGCTAATCCAATAAATATTAATAAACTATTTACGATGGATATGAATCAATCATTTACTTAATATTGACATAATTGTTTACCCGTATGTATACATTAAAGTTAGCAAATGTATGAATAAGTATTTTTGAATATCAATAATTATTAAGTTTGAAGTCTACAACAGTCAATAGAATCCCTAACTCTACTTTATTGTTTCTTTTTCCTTTTTCTGTTCATTTTTACTCCTCTATTATTATGGAATTTTTTTTCTTTCTGTTCTTCCTTCAATTTTTTCCCTTCGGTTTTGTTTTTATTTGGTCCTTTTTATTCAAGTTTTATATATTTTTTTATTTCAATCTTCTTTCTTCCTTTAATTTTTTTTCTATTTGAATTTCTTTAATCTCAAAAAGATTAAAAAAATTTTGTATTTTTGTCATTTTTTATTTGCCATAAAGAGTATATATAAATATGAGTTAAATGGAATGAATTTTCAAAATAAAGTAATGGGAAAAATAAAAAAAATCAAAAAATAAAAAAAAAATAAAAAAAAAGGAACGAAACGATGATGAAGGAGGAGGGTAAGGCAGTGGCATGGTGGTGGAGTTAGAAAATGAATTTTTTTTTTAAAAAAAAAAATCTTAGAAAAAAACCCTTTAATTTAAGTCTATATGGTAATGCTATGAAGTACGCCTTATTATGGAGTTCTCCCATTAGGTATCTTAGGATCGACAGTAAAATCAACTGTCTAATTTTTTTTATAGAAAAAATCCATTCTTCTATAAAAGAATTATTGTTTGTAGATATATTTTATAAACTAAACCTTCAAAGGATTCTAATCAAATTTTATTTTATTTTTTCTCAAAAAAAGACAACTGAATTAACTATTGACCTTTAGAAACTGACTCTGAATTTTCTAGTACTTCTTCTACACCACATTCTACACCATCAATGTTAAACATCCACGTATGTTTTTGCAAATGTGTTTTATTAATAAAATCCTAAAAAATATACTAAACCTCAGAGTACTTTATCTAAATCGGGTAATATATATTATTTTATTTGGTGATATAGAAGAAGTATTAGAATATTCGAAACCTTAAAAACTGTATAAGTTGTACTCCATAAAACTCCATAATATTTTTAAGATTCTATATATTATATATATTAGTGCCGTCACATTATCACTAATATTATTTATATATATAATTTCTCTTAAATATTAAGGAAATAAAATTTTATACTATTTATGTTCATTTTTATATAAATGTCACTAATAAATAAACGGTTTTTAATTCCAAATATAAAGAGTTCTTGGAGGATGTCGCATTAAAAATATTCGATAAATAAGAGTTTAGGGACATCATAATCAACGGAACTAATGGAAAAATCTATTGAATATTATTTATTAACTAGAGTAGATGTTAAAGTGATGTGTTTTAAATTATTTTTTCCTTTTTCCTGAAAATATTTTTCTTATTGTTTTAATGTTTTCCTGTCCTTATATCTTCTCGTTTCAATAATTTGATACTCCTTCCATTCGAAAATGAATATTCCATATTTCAGTTCGGATTGTCTAAAATTGAATGTCTTATTTGCTAAGTTAGTAAAAATTTTATTAAGAAAATTGACAGTGTAATGTATTAAGCGAAGCGAGTAAAAATTTTATTAAGAAAATTAACAATGGAATGTATTAAATGCTTTTCGTCAATTTGATCTTACATATTTAGGACAAATTATGAAATGGTCCCATAAGTTTTCTTTCGAAAGTGGACATCAAAACTCTTCTGATAATTTGTGGGACAATTTCATAGTTTGTCCTAAACATGTAGAGTCATATTAGCGAAAAGCCTATGTAATAATTTAAAAATGAGTGCAAGTAAAATTGGGATATTGAATTTCGAATGGAGGGAGTATCTAATAATTCTCCCTTTGTCCAGATTTGAATATTTGAGTTTGATCTACACATATTTTAATAAATTAGTTAACTTAACTCATTTTAAACTTAACGATATAAATTTTTTATCAAAATTTTAACTAATTAAAGAAATGAAATATTTATTTCAATAATTCAAAATAAAATAGGACATTGAATCGAGAAAGTAGTAATTTAATAGTGCTATTTAAAATATCTCATCTTAATCACTGAGTTGTTGACTTGGCATAGAATGGCAACAATCAACAAAACTTTAACCAAGAAAACTTTGGATCAAAGAGCATCTTATGCCCCAAGTGCGTCATTGCATAAGTCATCTTCTTTCTATTCTTTGGCGTAAACGACGTGATGCCTACTGCCCACTAAATTGAGGTTTTGTATTCTTTCGGGAGACGTATTTGAGAAATGCAACATATAATATATATTATGAGAAAATGCATTTGGTGCATGCATTTTCCATTTGGTGCATGCATTTTCCATCTAGAATGCATACATGTGAATAGAAAATCATCTCCAAAATGACTTTGAATGATGGCTACTGTTCATAGTCATAAATGGTCAACCCTACTTTAGGAACAATCCCACCGCGGATGCCTAGAACCAACTAGAAGTGTTTCCTTGCCTATACAAGTAATGAGCGTCCATTTCCTAAAGGTTCATGTTACTTACTGGGGGTTTTTAGTTTCCTCCAAATTGAGAATAATTATTTTTTATTTATCTAAATCTTCGTAACATTTCACATATTATTCATATTTAAAACTAACTTTTCATTTTATATCCATTTTGATTTTTTCATTAAAAAAAACAAAACTTAATATCTTTTACATGCGTTTACTATCTTACCTCTTTGCATTCAACGTGCACAACTACCGAACCCAACAACCTGTAAAAATGAATTGAAGAAACCACAACTAACATCATTTATTTGATCAAGAGTTTCAAATCATAGTTAAGAAAATTGCTCAAAGAACCATTCCATTGTCGGAGAGGAAGGAAAAAAACATCTTTTTATTGTGTTCAATCATTAAGTTGGTGATTTTTATTTTTCAAAATCAAGAAAACAAAGGTAGGGCATGTTCGAAAGTACATTGTTTGGTTTGTTTTTTTGTTTTTTTTTTCTTTGGTGTTTGGAACCCTGGGTTTTTTCGTTCAATGTTTTTTTTTTTTTTTTTTTTTTAATCTCATATTTGGGTAGTAGCAGGAGAAAGGAAGGAGGGTG
This sequence comes from Parsonsia alboflavescens, assembly GCA_028571225.1. Lineage (NCBI taxonomy): Eukaryota > Viridiplantae > Streptophyta > Magnoliopsida > Gentianales > Apocynaceae > Parsonsia > Parsonsia alboflavescens. The sequence goes on from JAOXNR010004440.1 coordinate 4,767, forward strand.
GGATTGCAGAGATTTCGGTCTAAGTGAGTAAATTTCATGTCTTGCTATGTTGATTTCAGGACTTGAGATAAGGGGGGTTTCTATCTCCTGAGAAGTGGGTTTCGATCTTGAGTAAGAGGGTTTCAGTCTCTAGAGAAGGGGGTTTCAGGTATTATGTAGGGTAATTTCGAGACTCTAGAATGGGGTTTCGGTCTTCATAAGGGATATTTCGAAATCAAAGTTGGAGATTTCAATCCTTTAGAGTGTAATTTCATGCCTTGGGAGTTAGATTTCGGACCTTGAGAGCTTGTTTTGGTTTTTGAGATTAGGATTTCAGTCCTTCCCCTCCATTTAATTTTTTTCTTTCATTATTCAGTGGTTATTTTCTGAATAGGTTTCTTTGTGTTGTTTGCAGAAATGGATTCCTTTTATTCGACTGTAGCTTAATTTATTTAGATTAAGCAATACCCATTTGTGTAAAGATTTACAAATTTTTTGAAATAATAAATAAGAGATAGGGGTTCTCCTAAAAATTAGACTTTAAATTTTAAATAAGACGTAGATGCGAATAACTTTTTTGTTCCCCTTCTTTCTCAATACATTTTTTCTAATTAGAATATATGAAAATATTTTTTAACTTATTTACAACGAGTATTTTATAGCGTAATTTATTTGTTAGAGTCTGTAAAAAAAATAAGTTTATTGTATGATAATTTTTTAATCAACTGTTTCCTTTGTTTCGTTACTATAGAGATATGGATCGCACTCGTCATACCTTTCAGCTTTGATGCGATCCTATTGTGCCTGTCAGGAATATGCTTAGTGTACATGTTAAGTATTTGATCATCAGATATATTGTCAACCTGCTACAGCTCTATGGGGTACTAGAGCGTTTTCGGACAGGCTATCTGCAGCCATCCCCTTTTATGTATGAAGGATGTTAGACGATGTGGAGGTTGTAGAGTCCTTCTCATGGCAAATGATTGAGTGGAGCATGACGGTGCACTCTGATTGACAGACCATTTGAGAGGAGAACGTCGGGAAGAGACACTTGTATGGGGAACTGTTGGATGTTGTTGGTAAGTTTTAATATTATTATTTACATTTGTATATCAATGATATTTTTTAGACTTTCTAAATGCTGATTTGAAATTTTTTTAATCTTATCTTTAATTAGTGGTGGGCATACGATCACTTCCTATCTCTGTGTCCTCAACTGTGCAAGGACTCTCAGGATGAGGCTAGATGTGGCACTTCCCATGTAGATCCACGACGCCCTAGGTGCCTTGTCCTTCGATGGCCCCGACTTGGTCCCTTAGTTGGTTGGACCCTAAAAAACTTATGTGCAGATGTAATGGGCAACTTTCGAGCTTTCTTGATCGCTTGGTTGAAGGACTCCTCGATATTGCTCATCATTTGGTTGTAGCGATTGTTTTTTTTCGAGTCTATTGTAGTATGTATGGACCACTTGTGTCTCCTGGCATAGTGAAAAGTTTCTTGACTATTGCTTTCCTCGTGACATTCATGAAATACTTCCAACTTGCCATCTTGTGATTATAGCTCCTCTTATCATGCTCCGTGCTTGGGCTGAGGAGATGGAAAGTCAGTATCCCGTTTTACAATTTAAATGATACAGACTTGTCCAATGAGGAAAATGTAATGGCTGCCAGTATTGTCCAGCAGATGGGAAGTTCCAGGCTTAATAGGAAACAAGATAGAGATTACATACGAATGGTGAAGTTGTACTCTTGAACAAAGGGTAAAAGTATCCTTGGAGTTGGATACAACTTATTTGAGAAGCTTACTGGCAAAAGTAGGAATTGGCAGCTGGTAGAGAAGTTCATAAAAATTCTCCTCGAGATGCCTGGTGGTTCTAATTCTTGATGAGGGTCACATAACGCGTAACCAGAACAGCCTATTGTGGAAGGTTTTGACAAAAGTTGAGATAGGCTAACGGATAATCCTATCTAGCACTCCTTTCTAGAACAACTTTGATGAGATATACAATACTTTCTACTTGGTAAATCCAAAATTTGCTGAGAGCATATCTCTCGAGACTTGCAAGTCCAATGCTGAAAGGAAAAACAGTCTTGCAAAATGAAGATCGGCTTCTTTGACAAGCCTAATTAGTAAGAGTACTGATGATGCAGTAGAGGAATTCAAAGCAATGATATACTCCATGACAATCTTCCAGGTTTGAGAGACACACTTATTGTATTAAATCCCACAAATTTGCAGAAGAATCTTCTTCCAAATATCTCCGATAATATACTTGAAAAGATATATCTTGTATTTTTCCTGTCCATTCATCCTTATCTGGTAGCTCAAAATAAAGAATTATCTGATCACAAAAACATCCTATAGGTCGACCACTTGTGTCTCGAAGTGGACCATTATTATTAATTAATAAATATTATTATTTCGAGACACAACTTATACCATGGTTGTCAGAATCGTGAGTTGACTCATAAAATCGCACGAGTTTACGATTTTAGGAGGTAAATTTGTAAAATAGGACCAAAATCGAAAAAGGAGGTAAAATCAGTCAACTCGATAAAATTGGTAAAATCATCCGAGTTCGACCGAGTTTACTATTTCCCCTAAATTCCCTTCTGAATTTAAAATACCCAATTATATACCCGTGATCCGACCCGATTTAAATTTTAATTAACCAACAGACAAGGAATGTTAGGGCATTTTCAACATTCCATCCGCTCTCTCTACACTCTTCAGCTCTGTAAATCTTCCTCTTCTTCCTTACTGTGGCATCGTGGTTGAATATGCTGAATATGAAGCTCTTCTGAACGGCACGGCTGAAGGCTCATCTGAATGGCAGAAGGTTGAAGCTCGTCTGTGAGCTTTTTTAGCATTCATCTTCAGCTCTGTAAATCGGGTTCAAGTGAGTAATCTCAGGCAAGATTAATTCTGGGTTGTCACGGGTTTAATCTCTAGTTTAGATTAGGTGAGTAGATTTCCTGCCTGAGTACCCCTCTCTTTATTTCCTTTACGCTCCGTATAAATATAATCAACTGAATGCTTACCTTATGAGAGTTCTTTTATTTCCTTTTCTTGATGTTAAAACATTAATTCTTTAATTATTAGTCCTTTGTTTGGTGGACGAGGGGTGTTGATGGAGAGGGAGGCGATGTAAATGTCTCTGAAAATAGCTTACAGTTTTGTTTTCCTTCCGTCCATTTGATTGGGAAGCACAGGTTTCTTATTCACAGGTTGAAATGGGTGGTTGGAAGTTGATTGAACTTAGGAGTTATGGATTTTAGATGATGAGAATTCGTTCGTTGGAATTCTATTTACCTGTTTTGCAAACATAAATTTTGGTTCCTAGGATAAACTGGACATTTGCTAGGTGTTGTGGCTTCTATTTACACAAAATAGGATTCAGGTTTCTATGGATTATCTTGAGGTCGTGACCCTTGATTTTTAATGAGTGTTAACTTTATCATAATTACCAGAATCTGAGCCACCATTCTTGATCTTTAAAAATTTAGTTTGGTTAACTTGGAGGAATTTGAGTTTTGATTTTGGGGAGTGTGCTTTCTCCGTGCTCCGTTTTCTCCTAGTAGCACTTGTATTTAATTCTGTAGTTCAGACTTTTATCTAGGAGTTTGGCTAGTGAGCAAGCTATTACATAACGGATTGCTGCACTTGATACTTATTTATACTACTCGGTTTTAAGTTTTTGAAGGGGAGAGGGCATTTTCATAAAGAGGTTTCTCTCTGGTTCATTATTTTAGAGTTGACCAGAAAATGCCAATTTCCATTCATTATTTACAGAGCATGATTGTTTTTTCTTATTTATCTAGTTTTTTATGTTTTAATGAAATTTGATTTTGATCATTGATGTTTTAAACAATGCTAGATGGATTTTAGATTTATAAAACTTGTTAGTTTATTGGAATTTTATTTGGAATTGCTTATAAATATGAACTTTAGACTTTTTTTGCTATATCATTAGGATATTTATTTTATTGTGATGATATATAAATTCTTTAATATATATGTTATTCGGGATGTAAACTCAATGAGTTTACGATTCGAGTTTACAGGACCTCCAACAAGTTAAACTCTTGATTTTAAAGACCTTGGCTTATACTATTTCAAGAACACAATAGAATCTATTTCGAGACTCGTCCAATAGTATTTCGAGATCCAACTAATATTATTTTGAGACACACATAAAACATTTCATGACACTCCCAACTTATTTCAAGACTTACAGTTTCTATTCTTAAAAGCAGTATTTCGAGACACATCCATTACATTTCGAGACACACAAAAAACATTTCGAGACTTACAGTTTCGATTCGTAAACCCAGTGTTCCAAGACAGGCCTAACACATTTCGAGACTCACAGTTTCTATTCTTAAACCCAGTATTTTGAGACACAACAATTACATTTCAAGATACACAGAAAACATTTCGAGACACTCCCAATCCATTTCAAGACTTACAATTTCGATTTGTAAACCCAGTATTCAAACTCATAAACATGCACAATCCAATGCAGTTAATATTTGCATTCAATAAACTACACAATTGAAGTTAAACAACACATGCATTCGATGCATTTCAAGATTTTCAATCAAAATCATGCTTTCAAGAAACAAAAATACAATGTCAACACCGTGTAAAATAAAGTTTCGCATTTTCCCAACTACCAAAGCTTAACATTCTAGTATATTTGACACAAATCGGTGAAAGTGGAGTCGTACTGGTGATCGTCATGAATGGGCACCATCGATGAGTGAGTCGAAGAAGGAAAGGAAGCTTCGGTTAGGAAGTGAAGAAGAAGAAGGGAAGAAGGGAAAGAAAATGACAGTAGAAGAATCGGAAGTTTTCCGGTAAAGAAGTGAAGAAGAAGGTGGAAACTTTTGTTGAGGAAGAAGGTGAGGAGTTGGGGTCTCGATATGGAAAAATGAACCGTTTTAATAAGGCACAAAGGGTAAAGGCATAATTTTCCATTTGTGGGGTAATTTTTATTACCCAGAAATGTCAAAAAGTCGATTTGAGTATAGAGTGAAATTTGGGCAATTCAAATGGATAGAAATGAAATGTTTAAGAAATTGGGTAAAATTAGAATACCCATTTCAATTTAGGTATATTTGGGAATTTCTCTTTACCTTATTTCCTTGCTCTCCCTATTATTGACTAGTTTTGGAGGAGAATCAAGAATTTGTTTTCTAATTATAAGTCGTTTATCATCATTTTTGTCATCCTTTATTATAGGTTGTTCTCTACAATATTTATCAATTCTTTTTAATAGTGTCTATGTTTTTTCTTTCTGCATAAAATATTTTTATTTGTTTCAATCTCAATGTTCTTCTTCGATTGGGGCATTTGAGGAAAAAACACATTACCTTCATATTGATAAAATAGTAGTGTTCATCAGCTCTGTTTGGATTAGATGTGTCCATTCATCCAAATAAACTAATTAAATTAGATGGAGAAAAAAGCGATCCAATTCATTGATGACCATTAAGGATCGTTCATATCATTAATTGAATCATCAAGGAAGACATTCATGGAGGAGTTCACTGAAGAGAAGATTCGAGGAAGAAAATGTGCTTATAAAGACCTTCATTTCAAGTTTGAGAGACTATGGAAGCTTTCAAGTCATGACTTTACTGAGAATGAACCAAATGATAACTTGAAGATTGAGTACAAAGACTTGTATTTCAAATATAAGGATGGAAGATCAAGCTTAAAGAAAGACTTGTTTGGAATTGCTCAAAGGATTGAAGAGTTTATGATCTTTTTTGAAGATGATCTTGACAATGGTTGGGTGTTCTTTTACAAATATTTGTACTTCAAGTTTAGGCTTCGAGATGTGATTAAAAGAGGTTCGAAAACACATAAACAAATGCATCTAAGATCAAGCCTTAACAAGCCATGAATTGAAGCACCAAAGAAGAGGAAGAACAAGATTGAATCAAGGTGAAATTTCAACCAATTTAATCAGAGTGTCCATCCTGCTTCATTGAGGAGCTTGTTTGCTACAACCCCATTAGCATCACCACGGATTATTCATCAAATTCAGCAGCTTGCTTTCGAATTGAAAGTGAGCAGCCTGTTTGGTTAATCCTATCGACTGAAGAACAAAGTGAGAAGCATGTTTGGCTAGTATTCTTCCACCGAATTGACCAAAAGTGAGCAGCTGGTTTCGTTAGTATTCCTCCATCGAATGAAGTTGAATTTGAGCTGCTTGCTTGTTTGAGTCGGCAACCTGCTTGAGAAACAAGAACGAAATGAAGTTGTTCGGTTTGGATTTTTGGTTCCACCAGCGCCCATAACCCGCGCCAGTCAATACTTGGTCTTGCATCGGTGAAGTGCCCGACTTTGGATGCAAATTGGGGTGAAAGACAAAGAAGTACCGGTGCTCTCACCTGTCCGTCCACAGGCGCTGGTCATCCGGTGTAGTTCCTCAACTTTCATTTTTTTTATTTTGATCCCTAATGTGATATTGACCCATTTGGATGATTTGCCTTAATTTCATTAACTTTTCTTAGTTTTTTCTGTTATTTTAAAGGGTTAACAAGGTCTTTAAATATTTATTAGGGCTTCTTTCTTTCGGGACTATAAACAATCTCCAAATTGTAATTGAAAGACAACTTATCTACAAATACAATTACAATAAGTGACTTTTCTTTCTTAGATCAAACTTGATTTTTGAGTGGGTTTTTCGTCAAGAACTTTTCTAGGTCGTGAGATATTTTAAAAAGGACTTTTCAATTACTTGGCTTAGGGATTGAAATTGTCTATTAAATTTATTAGGGTGGTTGATTGTTAGCATTAACAAAAGGTCAATTTAATTTTTAAGTTTGAACAACTTGATGAGTTTTGGGATCTTTGCCTTCTATGAGATTGATCAAGAGTTCGGCCAAGATAATGAGAAACTTCCCGATCATATCATTCATTTATTATTTTGACTATCATTTGATCCATCCAATGAAGGAATGGATCGGTTCAGTTTGATTGGATTGGATTTTCATAAAAAATTTATTTTTATTCCTTAGTATATAAAAAATATATTTATTATTTATAATTAATATTAATAAAATTTAAATTTAATATTTATTTATTTTTAATATTTATTCTAAATATATAATAAATCCATAATATATAAGTAATAAGTTCGGTTGGAATCGTATTTTCCTCATCCACATTCAATCACTAAACCGTTTTAATCGGTTGAACACAAAAATCATCTATCCAATGTAATTAAACAATTGGATGTAATAGGTTTTGACTGGGTTGGATTGGATCAAATCGGTTGGAAATGGATTGATTTGGATTTGACCACCCCTAGATAAAATGACTACAAACAACCTATAATTAGAGAATGAGAGAGTATTATTTTATATGAACTCATTTATTTTATTTTAAAACTAGCTTTTTAAAAATAATATATGTTTACGAACATATGTGTTTATGAATAAATGAAAATTTCTATTCATGACTTTTCAATATGTATAAAATACTGGACTTGTTCATTTTTCATTATTATAGTATAATATATTATATAAGTAGAGAATTTATTCGTTCCACTCCATGAGAATGTTTTCACTACAAGAAAAATGAGATTTTCTGGAAGTTGATTTTGACAATATAAAATGAGTGATCAATTCCACACCGTTTTCTAAAATTTTTTTAAATAAATTTATTTTCTATATAAATCTATGAGTATATTATTACTTCTTAAGATCAAATAAATAATCGTCACCTTTGTCATTAGTTTGACTTTACTTTGATTAACTTAATCATTAATATAAATAATATATTCTTTATATTTGTTAAATAATTAAATTAAAATCTGAATATAAAAACACTAGAAAATTAAAATTTTCAAAAAAAGAATCAAAAACTTAAAACTGAATCATCGGAAATGATGTCGGAAATGACTGTTTTCAACTGTTATAAAATGTCTAATACTTCTTATATACTTGCCTAACTTGTTTTCAATAAGAAAGAAATATGGTATTGAAAGAAGTGATCCAAGCCACAAAGTCAATATTTGGTATTTTGTTTTGATTTTTCCTTAACAATTTGAGTGTTATATAATTCCTACAATACAAAAATGACATCTAAAGATATAAATGATGTTGCATTGAAACCATTGACACAATCAGATTCTATTAAACCAAATCAATTTGATGGAACAAACTTCACTAGTTGGAAGGACAAAATGAGGTTTCTTCTCACCACATTGACGGTTTTCTTCCTCTACCATCACAAGATTTCAATGCTATTGATGCTATTGATGTAAATCTTTAGACCACTACCTCTATTTGCTCACACGAACGGTCTCCCTTTGATTGTCACACAAACAAAGTTTAGAGAATTTGTACGATGAATTGCTAGATTCAATTGTAACTTTTCTGTTTCTCTTTCATTTTTCTTTCTTAGTTATGTTTTTCTCACAGACTCTTAGATAGAATAATGAGGTATTGAATAGAATGACACTAGAAGACTTCGTGATAAGAAACCTTCTAGATAATTCCATCGCAACTACTGATGGGATTAAAAATATTTGAATTCCAAATTGAGCGGCTTAATAGAAATTAAAATCAAAATTGTTTAGATTCAACGAACCTGGATAATTACAATTTAACACATAATTAACTTTCTAATTATACTTTAGATTTATTCCTATTTGTAAATTAGCCTAAACAACTTCAACTAATTACATTTAGGTCCCAAACAAGATATTACCCATTAATCGATACGTTCTGAATGTATGACCCAATATGTCCTCGTAAAATTGACATTTGATATAAACAATACTTAATGTCATGTACAATAAGCAGTATTTAGCAACACATTAGTGCAATCCAATTAACAAGAATATCAATGATAAGACGAAACCTTCCGTGATAAAAAAAAGTCTTAATCTCTTTGTCCAAAAAGTCATAATTGAACACGAATCATGGAACGTGTCATACTCGTAAAGTTCCATATCTCAATACTAAGCCCCGAGTAGATTAACTAAACCGAATAACATAAATATCTCATATCTACTTATTCAAGTATGGCCATGCATTTCATAATCTCACTCAATCAAGAATGCTAGACATCACTCTCTTGTTATATAAGAGGGACAAATCCTATCTTGATCATTCAACATTCCACAATACAAATTAGGACATACTCAATACATGCCTTTATTATCCACTCAGATAAGAGTGACGTTTGACAATATCGAAGTAATTTTTCATGTAGGAATCTCTGATGACGTCAAGTCAAAAGATGAGACATAATTATCATAGTGAAATCACTCATGACACTCATATAACAATCCATGAAGTGATTTCATTACGGGTCAGTCCTGTACATGATACTCTACATGTATTTATGTGATGATTTGATATCTCATATCCATGACAACTATTGTCAATCAGTACATACTAGTCTCAACGTGTTATTGATATTCTAATATCAATAGCACTTGACTAGGGACTTTTTACGAATAGAAATAAACTATTTTAATGACATTATGTAATTTATTAAATGAAACGCAGATATAAAAGTAAATTATATAATGATATAAATAGCATCATAATACAAAGTTATACCAACTAAGTTAATCATTATATCGTCTTAGGGCATATACAATAATTTCTTATATTATGATCATCTATCCTCGCCCACTTCTTTTTTTAGTGCTTCCTTCGATTCAGTTGCTCATCCAAAAATTGTCTTACGGTTTCTCATCCTTATATTGCACATTATGTAAATGTGGTGAGCTGGTTTATGGCTTCACCCTCTATTGCTCATTCGAAGGCAATTGAGCAGATTCTTTGTTATTTAAATTGAGCTCCAGAACTTTTTTTTGTGTAAAAGAGTCATGGAATGCTTCTCAAATGCGGATTGGGGGAGGAAAATCTATGGTTGGCGGAAAATCTACTACTAGGTACTGTGTTTTCATTGGAGGTAATTTGGTATTTTTGAAGGGTAATAGGTAGACAGGGCTGTGCCAACCTTTTTGGGCTTTAAGCGAGAATTAGGAAGGGACCATATGTGTACTTTTAATTTTCAAACTTTTTCGATTACAAAATCATTTATTATATAAATACATTTTTTTGAGGTTTTCAGGTTGTAAATCTGTGATTGGACATTTTTCTACTATCAAATCTCTAAATCTGACATCAATATTTTCTCATTTTCCTGGATCGTAAATATCTTTAAGACTATCTAATTTATCTTAAAGTATCAATATTTTGTTCATTAAAATTAGGACTACTAATATTTTTTGCAGTTTCTTCTTCATTTTCTTGATTAAAATGGGGAATATTAATATTTTCTACATTTTCATTTGATTTGTCATTATTATCAATATTTATTTCATTTAATAATTTATCTGGTAAGAAAGATTGTTTTGTTGTTTTCTCATCGTGAGAATTTGTAATATCTTTTTTATTTATACTAACAAATTTATCAAGAACGTCATATTGAGACTGAATTTGTGTTTCTATCCTTCTCTTCTTTTTTAATTTTTCATAACCACTTTCATATTTCCTATTTGACATATTTTTCACAAAAAAAATTAAATAACAAAAAATAAATAATTTAAACAAAAAGAGATATAAAATAATCAACAAAATAAAATAATGAAATAATCAACAAAATAAAATTCAAATATTATGAAAATTACTATATCAACTAATAAAATAAAGAAAATAAAAAATCAATAAAAAGAAAATAATATGAAGGTTGTAGAATAATAAAAACTTATTACAGTTTACTTTGAGATACAAAGCATTGTAACGTTAGTTTTCCTTAAGAATAGGATATCCTAATAAAAGAGTTGAAGAGATTGGTAAAACTTTAAAAGGGTTATACCTTTTTTATATTATTCAATTAATAAAAAATTTTATATATATATATATGCTATAGAGTGCTACGGAGCTCAAATTATATAGTGCTCATGTTAAGTCTTTAACGGTCAATATTATTTTTTTTATAAAAAAAAAAAATTTTGATCAAGTACCCATAGAATTTAGTTTATCATTTCAGCATTTAATTTATAAAATATATTAACAAAAAATAATTTTTCATAGAAGAATTTATATTTTTTATAAAAAAGATATAATTGATTTTTAATTTTGATCGTCACACACTTAACTAAAACATTTAATAATTTGATTTCGATAACACTCTATATACATATATAGCACTAATAGGGGCCTTCTTGGGATTGGGACATTCGGCGGCTGCTTAACTCACTTAATGATTAATATGGCACCGTAAATAGAATGTGTATCCATGTCAAGTGCAGAATCTTAATACAGAGCAATGACTCAATAAACATGTGAGATTATGTGATTGCAACAGTTATTAGAACATGTTGGTTGCACTTAAATTGATGTGATAGTCAATTGACACTATATGTTGATTAAATTTTAACAAATATATAGTATAGTATACTTTTGATTGATTGATTATTTAGATTTAGACTTGATTTGGATATAATATGTTGTATATCTTAGATTTATTAATTGATTATATACACAAGAATTTTCAGACATATCACATCGGTGCTTCATGGAATCATGAACATTAAATTTCACTATGTCACCGTCACATTCAAGATATAAAGTGTCACTGCAAACATCGATCTTGGAACTCATTGTACTAAATGATGGCTGCCCTACCAAGACATTAGAACATTTATTAGCTCTATCTTCTTCCATAGCAACAACATCAAAATCTGCTGGGAACGGCAAATTATTGACTTGACTGCAAGTTGAATAATTAGGTTAGTTTGTTTCAAAGGTTTAATATTTAAAGAAATGGTTTTGTTAAGGCGCGCTCCAATCGTTATCATAATGGAATTCTTATTACAATGCTCATGCAGCCCACCAAGCAGAGTAAGAATTCCGTTACGGTAACGCTCCAGAATGGACACTAAGACATGCTTCGGAACGGTTCTTAACAAGTCCGTTTAAAGAAGAATATATTAAAATTTTGATATTTATAGATGAGGAAGAATAAAGACGAGTAACAATAAAACTTTCCTTTTAACATAAAAAACTAAAAAAATAAGAGAAACCCCTATAGCTAGAGGCATTACGTTAATAGATATGCCCAAGTCACCCATAGTTCTTTTGATTCTAATCTGACCAATCTTCCAGGAAATAGGAAATATACCCTTGTCTCTGCAATTGGTAGGTAAGTTCTTTTGGAAGACAGCTGAAACGGATTAACACACATTTACCTTCAGCAAACCTCTCAGGGAATGGTGGCTGGATTTTAATGTATGACCACAACTCGTTTTCTTTCTTTTTATCCTTCTCTTCTTCTTCTTCTTCTTCTTCTTCTTGTTCCATAGGAACTTCGATTTCATGCTCCAACTCCCAGCCATGGCTAGTGTCGTTGGGTTGATGCTATAGTTTTTTACCACTCCTAAAGGTTATAGTGTTGACATGCAATTTAGGATTAAATTCAGGCTGTGAAACCAACTTTGCTTGGGATTTGAGCCTACTCATAGAAGCAATCCTTCTGCATCTCTTGCATACCCACCTCAGTTTTATATTGAAACTGAGCTACAGAGTTATCCAAAGATTTCATAATATCGTCAAAGGGCATTGCCAGATTAAGTATGAGTGTTCGCATGCTGATTACACCACTGAAACTAAGGACGTCTATACTGATAGTTGGGAATTTCGAACTCTGAGCATAATTGAAATCGGGTTGGGTCTTCTTCCTGCAACGTCGAACACTTATCAGTGGGATGCCCGGTTTGTGTGCAAACTCCACAAGCTTTCTGCTGCTGGTGGTTACATAGAGCTAGACTACGTACAAAATTTACCTCGTTGACTGTTCTTTGAGGTCCATGTCTTTGTTGCCTCAACTTCTGGGATGTACCTACTAGCACAAAGATCAGATTAGGAGCTTCTCCAGGTGTTTTGCTCATCAAGGCGCCTCCACTTGAATAGCAACCCTTCATAGAAATATGTGAGAAAGGCTTGCTCTGGAAAACCATGTTGCGAACAGCCTGCACATATCTTCTTAAAACCCTCCCAATAATCATTCAAAGTTTCCATATCTCTCCGTTCAATTCCTATTATTTCTCTGTGAATAATAATGACTTTAGACGAAAAAAATATTTTCTAAAAACAATCTTACCATATTATTGTTTGATGGTAAGATTGTTTACTCCCTAAAAAATCTGCTTAAAAAAACCATCTGCATTTTTTTTTTACTCCCTAAAAAAAAAAAAAGCACGTAACCAAATATGTTCATAGTTTAAATAGCTTCTCCATATCCCAGGTTAACATATTGAAGAAAAAAGTTTTTTAAAATTTCTGAGATGATCATTTTGAAGAATAATTGGATATTTAAGAATCTAATATTTGATTAATTTTACACTTGATCCTTTAACTTTTCTTTTTTTTTTTTTACACTGTATTGATTCTCAAACAAATTATCATTGAACAACTTGATCCTTCTAATCGCATTTTTGAAAAGACCAAGTCAACCATTTGAACAAATTATGGGCAAATTCAGTACCATGTCATTCAATTGATCGTAAACGGATATTAATTGAAATCCTATTGGGCTAAATTTTAATTTCTGACTCAACAAGAAATGGATTTCGTTAGGATAGAAATATGAATTTAATTTAACAAAATTTTACTTTACATCCATTTTTTGACAAATTAAATAATATAATATTGAAATTACCCATGTTAATTTGGTAAAGAAGTCATTGATTGAATTTTTTTTATGACTTCTTTTTTATAGAGCTTTCAAAGAATCAAATTTTTCAAAATAATTTATTTAAAAGTCAACATAATTAAAAAAATAAATTAAAAATCAAAATATAAAACTGGTCACAGATTAAATACTTATTATTCAATTTTTCATGGTTTGAATTATCGGAAGTTTTTAAGCAATTCAAAAACGAGAACTGTCGCCAGTTGTCGTCCACGTTTCCCAAGGTGACTGGATGAAAATGGAGTCATAGGATGATAGTGTGCAGAAGTAAGGGTGGAATTGTTCTCGACCACGAGGATAAGAATAAACGAGAAATCCACGTTGTGATTGGGAAAGAGACAACTGTTTGAAGAGACAAGAATGAAAATAATTGGGAAAAGAGGTAGATAGGGATAGTACCGTTACCGTTAAAATTGTGTTTCGAGAATCGGTGGGATGTTACTGTTGCTCTTTTAGGAAAGGATTAGAGAGGGGTGAATTAGAAAAAAAAGACTCATAGATGAAATATAATCATAGAAATATTGTGAACATAATTTCACCTCTTATTGAAATTAATAAAAAAATTTTCAAAAATTTTTTATTTTAAATTAGAAGTTCAGTAGTTAATCATTTTTTCAAAATGGTTAAATTAAATCAATTAGAATTTAATAATCAAATTGATCATTCTTACAAAGTAAAACAATTAAATTGATCAAATTAGAAATTCAATGATTAAATAAAAAAAAAGAAACAAATTTAATAATCAAATAGATATTTAAACCATTTAATTTTTGGACGGTCAATTTTTAAATCATGAAAGTATCTCGTAAGATGACGAATGACGCACTTGTTCACCACGTAATTTTTTCACAGGTCCCGGGTCCAACACGTAATCTGACATTTTGTTTTTCGGTTTTCGCACATTCTTTGTATATTTGAACTGATTCCCTGGACAGTGAACGGCAAACTTAGCACGCAGTCGAGCAAAGATGGAGGGTATTCTGTATTCAATCGCAGTGTTTTGCGGTGTTCTCTTTCTATTTGGAACATGGAGAGCGTTGAATTGGGTGTGGCTGAAGCCGAAGAAGCTCGAAAAGTGCCTGAGAGAACAGGGTCTAAGGGGCAATCCTTACAGATTCCTTTACGGAGACAGCAAAGACACGATAGCACTGATGAATAAAGCGACATCGAAGCCTATCAGTTTCTCCGATGACCTTATTTCAAGAGTTCTACCTCACTTTCAAGAAACACAGAGGAAATATGGTAAGTTTGCAGTGGCAGACTCCCCAAATGTTGTGCTCTGTTTCTTTTCTTCTTCTTCTTCTTTTTTTTTTATCTGTAATATGAGCTCCTTTGATCAATCTTTACTGTGGTTGAATTTATGTTTGTATCAAATGTGTATGAGATTACAAATTAATTAAAGAAATTAAAATAGGGAGATTATAGAAATACCTGTAAGAAACACTGAAAAGGGGAAGACAGGGCTACTCACCGGAAAACTGGGTACTGTTTTCTAATAAGTGATGAAGCCCTTTGCAATTATTCATCCCCTTTGACTAGAAATTTGGGAATTTTGCAGGGAAAGATTCTTTCTTTTGGCTTGGGCCAATACCGTCAGTGTTGATCACGGATCCTGACCTAATCAAAGAAATCACGGTCAAGTACAGCACCTATGTAAAGCCTCATGCTAATCCACTCGGCAGATATATGGTTAGAGGAGTAGTGAACTACGAAGGCGATAAATGGGCCAAACACAGAAAAATCATTAACCCAGCTTTCCATCAAGAGAAATTGAAGGTTTCATTTTGATCTTTTCGATTTCAACCTCTTGAATTTAGGCCAAATAATTATTTCTTTTGGTCAATCTTGAACAGGATATGATCCCAGCCTTTTACATCAGTGCAAGTGAGATGGTAGCCAAGTGGGAAGAGATTGTTTCACCTAAAGGATCGTCGGAACTGGATGTTTGGCCCTATCTGCAAACATTCACTAGTGATGTGATTTCCCGGACAGCATTTGGAAGTAACTACGAAGAGGGAAGAAAAATCTTTGAATTACAAAGAGAACAGGCTGAGCATTTGATTTATACCTCACGAAGTGTTTACATTCCCGGATGGAGGTAAGTTATCTCATTCCTGGTTTAGTCAAATGGAAGGTTCTTGAATGTAGTCAAATTTATGGCCACTTTTACCCGGTTATAACGATTTCCTTTTTCCCATCATTTCCATTTAGGTTTATGCCTACAAGGAGGAACAGAAGGATGAAAGAAATTTATAAAATGGTTAATGATTCAATTCGGGGTATAATCGATTCAAGGATGAAGGTAATGAGAGCAGGGGAAGCATGTGAAGATGACTTATTGAGTATATTGCTGGAGTCAAATTCTAAGGAAATTGATAAGCATGGGAGCAAGGACTTTGGCATGAGCATCCAAGATGTCATTGAGGAATGCAAACTCTTCTATTTTGCTGGACAGGAGACTACCTCTTCTCTTCTTTTATGGACCATGGTCTTACTATGTAGGCACCCAGAATGGCAAACTCGCGCTAGGGAAGAGGTCTTGAACCAATTTGGGGCTGACACACCAAGCTATGACAGCCTCAATCACCTAAAAATTGTAAGTGATTTTTACAATATCGGGAGTTACAAATGAAGATTCAATATCTTATATAATTCTATTTCTACTTTTAACAGGTGACTATGATATTAAATGAGACTCTAAGGCTATACCCACCGATTAGTGCTCAAGCTCGAAAAACAACCGAAGAAGTTAAACTAGGAAATCTTACTCTTCCAGCAGGTGTGATCCTCTCTTTACCAACACTATTATTACAGCATGATCCAAAATTATGGGGAGATGATGCCAAAGAGTTCAAGCCCGAGAGATTTGCAGAAGGAGTATCGCATGCAACGAAAGGCCGGGTTACGTTCTTCCCGTTCAGTTGGGGACCAAGAATTTGCATTGGGCAAAACTTTGCCATGTTGGAAGCAAAGTTGGCATTGGCCATGATTCTGCAGCGCTTCTCTTTTGAACTTTCCCCTTCTTATGCACATGCTCCGATACCGATCGTCACACTTCAGCCTCAGCATGGTGCTCATTTGATTTTGCACAAATTATAGAAAGGGTAATTTAAACTTTATTTCCTTTAAATCATTCCTCGTTAATGTTGTCTAGAGATTTTGGAGAAATATGCTTTTCTGTCATGCTAAAAATAATATATGAATCAAATTAAATGTCTGTTTATGGTGATGCAAAACAGCACCTGAATCTCCATGATGCTATTTCTTCACCTGAATAAAAGAAAAGTAAGCCAGGTTTGGATGGCTGGAATAAGAAAGTGTGGTACTATAAATAAAAAAGAAATTTTGTCTTACAGGAAATAACCAATCACATATAGTTCTTTTGATTCCAATGTGACCAATCTTACAGGAAATAACAAATGCACCCTTGTCTCTGCAATTGGTAGGTAAGTTCTTTTGGAAGACTGCTCAAAACGGATTAACCCACATTTACCTTAAGCAAACCTCTCAGGGAATGGTGGCTGGATTTTAATCTATGACCACTATGTTGGTAGGTGAAGACAAATATTTTTTAAAGGCCTCTTTTGTTTTTTCACATCTTTGTCCCTTAGACAAAAGCCCCTTGTAGGCAGGCAAAAAATCAGACAGATAGAGAGAAAGACGGGGAGATGACGGGAAAGAAAAGAGAGAAAAAAAAATAGAAGAAAAATCTGGGGCTTGATTTTTCAGTGAATGTTCTCACTCTCTTGTGCTCTGATCTTGAGAGAAGATCATTCTTGTATTCCTAACTTTTTTAAAGGTCTAGTGGATTTTTTGCATAGTACCTCTGCACGAAGACGTAGCCCAGGTTGGGTGAACTCTAATAACAAATTTTCTAGCATACTCTTTCTTTGTCTTTCTACCCTGAATGATTCATTGCCGGTATCAGAGCCTTAGGTTGGCTAATCGAGAACATTAGGTTGGCAAACAATATGGCTAAAGATAAAATCAAAATCGAAAGATTTGATGGGTAGGATTTTAGATGGTGGAAACTTCAAATCGA
Source organism: Parsonsia alboflavescens (assembly GCA_028571225.1). NCBI lineage: Eukaryota > Viridiplantae > Streptophyta > Magnoliopsida > Gentianales > Apocynaceae > Parsonsia > Parsonsia alboflavescens. The sequence goes on from JAOXNR010004440.1 coordinate 22,519, forward strand.
ATTATCTTTATCAGAAAGATCTCTATTAACCATTTGAGGGTTGGAAACCTGAGTTTGCGGAAGTGGATCCGATAGCAGAATCCGGATGGAATGTTCTTGATCGAAAGATGCTAGGTGCGATTCGTTTAGGGCTAACGAAAAGATGGGTTACCATATCGCAAAAGCAAAAACTGCAAAAGAAGTCATGGATCTTCTTACGAATATTTTTGAAAAGGCATCTACATCAATTCAGGTTTTTTGTTGAAGAAGTTGATTAATATGAAACTATCGGACAGGGAATCTGTGGTAAAGAATATTAATAACTTTACACAGGTCACGAGCCGGTTGGAATCCGCAAGCATAAATTTGGATAGAAGGATTCAAGCTTTACTATTTTTATGTTCTCTTCCAGAAAGTTACAACACCGCAGTGCGGGGCATTTCAAGCACCATAAAGGATGATCTAACTTTGGATGATGCTGTGTCACATCATGGATGAAGAGACACTAAGGAAAGCCTCTGATGGAGACAATTTTTTAGCATCTACATCTTCTATGACACTAGCTATGGAGAACCATGGAAGAAGTAAAAGCAAACGAAAATTCAGTAGGCAAGGTAGATCACAATCAAGAGGAAAGAGGCCAGGTGCAAAAGATGAGTGTTGGTTTTGTCCCAAAATCGGACACCGAAGGCTTTAATGTGAAGCCTACAAAAGGAAACAATAGGATAAGAATCAAGGAGCCTACATGGTCAATGATGAACCCCTACTAGAAAATTTATGTTTATCTGTAGGGTAAGAAGTGATGACAAACAAGGAGTTTATTGACTCCAGTGCTTCTTTCCATTGCACCCTGCAAAGAGAATTATTGGCCGATTATGTCAGTGGAGACTTTGGGCAAGTGGTTGTGGGAAATGGACACACATGTCCGATTGTTGGAAAAGGAATTGTCACTGTAAACATCTCAAGTGGAGGACATCTAGCTTTGCATAAAACTAGGCATATACCAGAATTGAAGAAAAATCTTATCTCAACTAGTAAACTTGACCAAGAAGGTTTGGTAACAACCTTTGGGTGTGGGGAGTGGAAGATAACCTCAGGAGCAAGAGTTGTAGCAAAGGGAAAATGTATGGGTACACTTAGCTTCTTCAATGAGACAATATCAGCGATATGGTTACACAACTAAAGTGGCTATAGGCAATTCGTCTACTCTTTGGCATTATCATTTGGGACATCTTGGTGAGAAGGGTGTAAAGTAGTTACATTCAGGAAAGCTACTTCCATATTTGCAAAAGGTTGAGTTAGATTTTTGTGAGAGTTGCATCTATGGAAAACAAAAAGTAGTTACTTTTCAATTGAATGGGTGACAAAATAAAAGTCAAAAGCTAGAGTTGGTTCACACTAATGTATTGGGACCGGTGCAAGAACTCTCTTATGGTGGTAAGAGATATTTTGTCACATTCATTGTTGATGCAACAAGGAAGACTTGGGTCTATGCTCTCGAAGAAAAATCAAAAGTATTTGGGATGTTTAAAATGTGGAAGACCATGGTAGAAAAAGAAACAAGTCATCAAGTTAAATGTCTAAAGTCTGATAATGGTGGTGAATACACCAGTAAGGAATTTGCAGAATACTTGAGTTAGGATGGCATACATGGGTTGAAGATTGTTCCTAGAACTCCTCAAGAGAACGGCATCGTTGAGAGAATGAACAGGACCATTCTAGAACGTGCGAGATGCATGAGACTACATGCAGGTCTCCCACTGCACTTATGGGCTGCTGTAGTTGGTGTAGCTGTTTACCTTATCAATATTAGTCCATCTAGTGCATTAGATGGAGAAATACCACAAGAGAAATGGTCAAGTAAAAAGGTTAATTATTTCTATCTAAAAGTTTTTTGTTGTATTGCATATGCTTTAATTAACAGGGAAGATAGGAAAAAGCTTCATGCTAAGTCCCAAAAGTGGGCCTTTATCAAATATAGTGGAGATGAGTATGGCTATAGGCTTTGGGATTACCAGAATAACAAAGTCATTCGCAGTCGGAATGTGGTATTCCATGAAGAAAAGATGTACAAGGATCGTTAGACAGAGTATGAAAAAGCAAAAGAATCAGAATATGTTGAGATAGATACAATGCCCATAAAGATGATTCCAGCAAACCGAAGTGCATCAGAAGAAGAGGTTCAAGATGAACCTATTACCAGTAAGGAGGCAATTCAAGAGGAACATAACGATTCAGAGCAGACTAACAACTCTGAAGTACCTGTTCCGAGGAGATCTACACGTGTGAGAAAGCAGAAGGAAATTTTTTATCTATCATCAAATATTGTTCTGAGTCATGTCTTGTATACAGATTCGAGAGAACTGGAGAGTTGTGATGAGGCAAAGAAAAATACATCTCACTTGCAGTAGGAGCGTGCTATTAAAAACCAGATGGGCTCGTTACTTCAGAACAAAACTTGAGAGCTAACCAAGTTACCCCGTAGATAAAAGGGCTTTATTAAATTAGTGGGTATAGAGGATTAAGAATGAAGCTAAAGGTAGTATCAAATATAAGGCAAGAATTGTAGTTAAAGAGGTAAGAATTGTAGTTAAAGGTTTTTCTCAAAAAGAAGGGATCGACTACTCTGAGATATTTTCACCAATAGTGAAGATGACATCCATAAGAGTTTTGCTGAGTATTATTGTAGTGGAGGATCTTTATCTCGAGTAGTTAGACTTAAAAATGGAGTTTTTACATGGCAACTTAGATGAAGAATTATACATGGCACAATCTAAAGGTTTTTGAAGTCAAAGGTAAGAAGCACATGGCTAAAACAAGCAATGGTACCTAAAGTTTGATGGTTTCATGGAAGAAAAAGGATTTGCACACTATGAGTCTGATTATTGTGTTTATCTTCATAAGTATAGCGATGGTGATATTGTGTATCTCTCTTTATCCGTAGATGACATGTTTTTATTGGCTAGTTCAAATATGAAGAGAATTGCAGAAGTAGGGGTGAGTTTGGATTGGTTTCGGTTCGATTTCGGTTTTTGAATTCGATTTTTTTCAGTTTTTTTTTCGGAAGAGAAAACCTAAAACCAACCCTACTTATAGTTGGTTCGATTTTGGTTTTTCATGTTCGGTTTCAATTTTTATTCGATTATCCAAGGGATAACCAAAATTACTCTATTTCTAAATAGACTCCAAAAAGCCCAAACTTCAAACGATAACAAAAATTTGCAATAATTACACAAAAAAAACTTTGAATGGTCTAATATCCAAATAGTTATCAAAAAATAACTTTGGGGAGTTCCAATGCCTTTGTACTTTAAAAGAATTTAAAAAACATTTATTATCTCATAAAAAACAAATACAAATTACAAATAATGGGAAAAAAAAAATGTATTAGTGCCAAGAAAAATAAAGTAGTTGAAAGAAAAAAATAATTTCAGAAGAAAATAAAAATAAAAAAGGAATCAAAATTGTGCCGTGTGGGGATCGAACCCAAGACCACCTGATTAAAAGCCAGATGTTTTGTTGCTGAGCTACACAACGCAACTTAGCACATAATAGGGTTAATAGTAAAATAACCATTAGTTAATCGATGGTTTTTTTTACAACCATATAAACCAACCAAACCAAACCCCACTACAAGTCGCTTTGGTTTCAAATCGATTCATTAACCGAAAAATCCAACCCATCTCAATCCATTTACGGTCTGGGTCGGGTGATTAACCGACCTCGCTGCTTACCCCTATGCAGAAGTGAAGAAGATGTTAGCATCACAATTTGCTATGAAAGATTTGGGAGAGGCCAAGAATATCTTAGGCATTAAAATCATCAGAGACAAGAAAAATAAGAAGTTATGGCTGTCGCAAGAACACTATGTGAACAAGGTGTTAAAGAGATTCAACATGGATAAGGCAAAACCGATTGTGACTCCTCTAGCGAGTTACTTCAAAATTTCTAGGGATATGTGTCCAAGCACTTAAGCTTTGAAAGATGAGATGGCAGTAGTTCCAAATGCATCAGCAGTGGGAAGTTTCATGTGTGCCATGGTGAGCCTGAGACCAGACATTGCACAAGTAGTGGGAGTAGTGAGTTGATATTTGCAGAACCCAGGCAAAGAGCAGTGGAATGCAATGAATGGGATATTGAGATATCTAGTAGGTACATCAAATTGCTCTCTTTGTAATGGTAATACATCTTTAGAATTACAAGGCTATGTGGATGGAGATCACTCAGGTGATCAAGACAGTGGTAAGAGTACCACTAAATATGTTTATACAGTCACAGGAACTACAGTGTATCCCAACTACAGAAAATGGTGGCTTTATCAATGATAGAAGCAGAGTATGTGGTGCTCATAAAAGCCTCCAAGAAAATCATGTGGTTACAAGAGTACATGGAGGAGCTACATCGAAAGCAGCTAATGAGTACACTGCGGAGTGATAGTCAAAGTGCAGTGCATTTAGCTAAGAATGCAACTTATCACTCAAGGACGAGACATATCAAGAAGCGTTATCACTTCATCAGGTCACCATTAAAGAATAATGAGTTGAAGCTACAAAAGATTGATGGCTCAAAGAATCCTGCTGACATGTTAACTAAGGTAGTGGATAGAGAAAAACATATTTTATATACTACGACCATTGGTGTTACTCCATGCTAATTGACGAGGAGTATTGTAGAGGCAAATGTAAAGAAGATTTATGAGAAGTTGCTTGGTGCATCTGGTATATTTATCTTCAAGTGGGAGATTGTTGGCAGGTGAAGACAAATATTTTGTAAAGGGCTCCTTTGTCTTTTCACATCTTTGTCTCTTAGACAAAAGCCCCTTGTATTGGGCAAAAATATTAGATAGATAAAGAGAGAGATGGGGAGATGCAGGGGAAGAAAAGAGAGAGAAAAGGAGATGAAAAATCTGGGCTTGATTTTTCAGTGAGTTTTCGCACTTTCCTGTGCTCTGATCTTGAGAGAAGATCATCCTTATATTTCAAACTTTCTTAAAAGTCTAGTGGATTTTTTGTAGAGTGCCTCTGCACGGAGACATATCTCAGATTGGGTGAACTTTGATATCAAATTTTCTTGCATACTCTTTCTTTGTCTTTCTTCCCTGAGTGATTCATTGCAGATTTAAGAAACTGCAGAGAAAGTTCCAACACACCACTCGTTTTCTTTCTTTTTATCCTTTTTGTTCTTGTACCATGGGAACTTCGATTTCATGCTCTAACTCTCAGCCATGGCTAGTGTTGTTGGGTTGATGCTATAGTTTTTTACCACTCCTAAAGGTTATAGTGTTGACATTCTATTTAGGATTAAATTCAGGTTATGAAACCAACTTTGCTTGGGATTTGAGCCCACTCATAAAAGCAATCCTTCTGCATCTCTTGCATACCCAACTCAGTTTTATATTGAGACTGAGCTATAGAGTTATCCGAAGATTTCATACCTGAATAAGTATGAGTTTTTGCATGCTGATTAGACCGCTGAAACTAAGGACGTCTGTACTGATAGTTAGGAAATTTCGATCTCTGAGCATAATTGAAATCTTGGTGATTCCTCCATACAGGATTATATGTGTTGGAAAAGGAATCATAATTCTTTTGTTTACCACAAAAATTTTGTCCATCATAATTTCCCGCTACGTTAATTTGACCTCAAAGAACAGTCAACGAGGTAAGTATCTCAAGGTGACTGGATGAAAATTCACTCATAGGATGTAATAGTGTGCAGAAGTAATGGTGGAATTGTTCTCGACGAGGAGGACAAAAATAAACGAGAAATCCACGTTGTGATTGGGAAAGAGACTACTGTTTGGAAAGAGAAGAATGGGAATAATTAGATAAAATGTGGATAGGGATAGAACCGTTGAAGTTCTGATTACTTTAATTTGTATTAAAAAACAAAAACTTTAAACAAGAACTAAATACTGAAGTGAGTATTTTAATTTTTACCTTCAGTATTGTAGATCAATGATAAATTTAATGAACATTGATATAATATATAACAGTTGACTTATTACTTATAGTAGTTAAAGGATAATGATGCACCTATAATTGACAAATATTGAAGAAATTTGGTAGGCTGCTTGAATATGGTTTATTAATTTAGATGGTTCAGAGTCATTTAAATGGATTTGGAAATAGAATTCGATATATGAACAAATTGTTCTCTAAATATGATTATCAAAATCAAAATAATAATAGCTCCCTTAACGAGATTTTGGTCTAATAAAAAACTCAAAGGATGTTAACCTTAAACTTAATAGTAATAAAAAATGCAAAATTATCAAAACTAGCTTTCTCTGAGCTCCATTAAGCTATATTCTTCATTTTCAACCGGAGCTTTAAAAGTAAAGAAGGGGTATTTAATTTTCGGACATCAATTTTCAAATCATGGAAGTATCTTGTAAGATGACGCATTTGTTCACCACGCAATTTTAGCAGAGGCCATGGTCCAACACGTTGTTTGACATTTTGCTTTTCTTTTCGCACATTCTATGTATATTTGAACTGATTCCCTTGACAATGAACGGCAAACTTACCACGCAGTTGATCAGAGATGGAGATTACTCTATCTTCAATCGCAGTGTTTTGCGGTGTTCTCTTTCTATTTGGAACATGGAGAGTGTTGAATTGGGTGTGGCTGAAGCCGAAGAAGCTCGAAAGGTGCCTGAGAGACCAGGGTCTAAAGGGCAATCCTTACAGATTCCTTTACGGAGATAGCAAGGACACGATGGCAATGATGAATAAAGCGACATCGAAGCCTATGAGTTTCTCTGATGACCTTATTTCAAGAGTTCTACCTCACTTTCAAGAAACAGAGAGGAAATATGGTAAGTTTGCAGTGGCAGACCCCCCAAATGTTGTGCTCTGTTTTTTTTTTCTTTTTCCTGTAATATCATCTCCTTTGATCAATCTTTGCTGTGGTTGAATTCATGTTTGTATCAAGTACGTATGAGATTTAAAAAGGGAAAAAGGGTCCAAATTAATTAAAGAACTTATAATAGGGAGATTATAGAAATAACTGTAAGAAACACTGAAAAGAGAAAGACAGAGGGCTACTAACCGGAAAACTGGGTACTGTTTTCGAATAAGTGATGAAACCCTTTGTAATTATTCATCCCCTTTGACTAGAATTTTGGGAATTTGCAGGGAAAGATTCTTTCTTTTGGCTTGGGCCAAAACCTGCAGTGTTGATCACGGATCCTGACCTAATCAAAGAAATCACACTCAAGTACATGACCTATGACAAGCCTCATTCCAATCCACTCGGCAAATATTTGATTAGAGGACTAGTGAACTACGAAGGAGATAAATGGGCCAAACACAGAAAAATCATTAACCCATCTTTCCATCAAGAGAAATTGAAGGTTTCATTTTGATCTTTCCGATTTCAACCTCTTGAATTTAGGCCAAATAATTATTTCTTTTGGTCATTCTTGAACAGGACATGATCCCAGCCTTTTACACCAGTGCAAGTGAGATGATAGTCAAATGGGAAGAGATTGTTTCACCTAAAGGATCATCGGAACTGGATGTTTGGCCCTATCTGCAAAAATTCACTAGTGATGTGATTTCCCGGACAGCATTTGGAAGTAACTACGAAGAGGGAAGAAAAATCTTTGAATTACAAAGAGAACAGGCTGAGCATTTTTCTCATACCTCACGAAGTGTTTACATTCCTGGATGGAGGTAAGTTATCTCATTCCTGGTTTAGTCTAGTGGAAGGTTCCTTAATGTAGTCAAACTTATTCATTTCCATTTAGGTTTATGCCTACTAGGAGGAACAGGAGGATGAAAGAAATTTATAAAATGGTTAATGATTCAATTCGGGGTATAATCGATTCAAGGATGAAGGCAATGAGAGCAGGGGAAGCATGTGAAGATGACTTATTGAGTATATTGCTGGAGTCAAATTCTAAGGAAATTGATAAGCATGGGAGCAAGGACTTTGGCATGAGCATCCAAGATGTCATTGAGGAATGCAAACTCTTCTATTTTGCTGGACAGGAGACTACCTCTTCTCTTCTTTTATGGACCATGGTCTTACTATGTAGGCACCCAGAATGGCAAACTCGCGCTAGGGAAGAGGTCTTGAACCAATTTGGGGCTGACAGACCAAGCTATGACAGCCTCAATCACCTAAAAATTGTGAGTGATTTTTACAATTTTTGGAGTAACAAATGAAGATTCAATATCTTATATAATTTTATTTCTACTTTTAACAGGTGACTATGATATTAAATGAGACTTTAAGGCTATACCCACCGATTAGTGCTCTACCTCGAAAAACAACTGAAGAAGTTAAACTAGGAAATCTTACTCTTCCAGCAGGAGTGATTCTCTATTTACCGATATTGTTGATACACTATGATAGTAAATTATGGGGAGATGATACCAAAGAGTTCAAGCCCGAGAGATTTGCAGAAGGAGTATCGCATGCAACGAAAGGCCGGGTTACCTTCTTCCCATTCAGTTGGGGACCAAGAATTTGCATTGGGCAAAACTTTGCCATGTTGGAAGCAAAGTTGGCATTAGCCATGATTCTGCAGCGCTTCTCTTTTGAACTTTCTCCGTCTTATGCACATGCTCCGATACCGATCGTCACACTTCAGCCTCAGTATGGTGCTCATTTGATTTTGCACAAACTATAGAAAGGATAATTTAAACTCTATAGAGATTTTGGAGAAATATGCTTGTCTTTCATGCTAAAAATAATATATGAATCAAATTAAATGTCTGTTTATGGTGATGCAAAACAGCACAGGAATCTCCATGATGCTATTTCTTCACCTGAATAAAAGAAAACCAAGCCAGGTTTGGAAGGCTGGAATAAGAAAGTGTGGTACTATAAATAAAAAAGAAATTTTGTTCTTTTTATTATTTTTTTTGAAAGAATTGATAATAATGGTATTATATAAGTATATTAAACAATAATACCAATACTAATATATTTAAATAAAATTTAACTTATTATTATAAATTTGATTATAGTAATATAAAAATATAAATATAAATAACTTTTTAGAAATATAAAGAGGAACAATCAATATAGAAAAGAAATTTGTAATAACTTTATTCAACTTTTCATATATCATACAAATGGTCCACGAACCCTTTATTTATAAGGCATAAAACTTGACCGCCCTCCAATAATTACAAGATCTTCAAGAATTGTGGGATTCCAAGTGCATTTGGATAGAGGCTAAGTTTTGAAATTTTTGAAAGTAAACTTTTACTGACTTTTTAAAAAGAGAACATGAAAGTCTAGAAAAATGAATTTGCATTGGAATGTTGCAGAGATTCAAATGAAAACCCATCTACAGATTCCGGCTAGATAAGCTTTTGCATATCCTCCCACAGCCTGTGTTGCTTTTCCCAAATATGACTTAGATAACTCAAATCGACAACTAAATTTATTTCTCTTCCAATAAAACTTTTTATCCAGAATTAAATTTAATCATATCTATCATCATTCAATTCACCAAACAAACTAGAAATTTATTATACTTGAGTCTCCCTTTTGACTAGAAATTTGGAAATTGCAGGGAATAATACTTTCTTTTGGCTTGGGTCAAGTCCGTCAGTGTTGATCATGGATCCTGACCTGATCAAAGAAATCACACTCATTCAAAGCTATTATTGAGCATATTGCTGAAGTCAAATTCTAAGGAAATTCATAAGCATGGAAGCAAGGACTTTGGCATGAGCGTCCAAGAAGTCATTGAAGAATGCAAAGTCTTATATTTTGCTGGGCAGGAGACCACCTCTGTTCTCCTTGTCTGGACCATGGTCTTACTAAGTAGGCACCCAGAATGGCAAGCTCCCGCTGGGGAAGAGGTCTTGCACCACTCTGGGAGTAACACCTCAATCACCTGAAAATTGCAAGTGTTTTGATAATTTTGAAAGTAACAAATGAAGATTGTACATCTTATAATTCTATCTCAACTTGTAACAGGTTACTATTATATTAAATGAGATTCTAAGGCTATATCCACCATTAGTGTGCTCACTCGAAAGATAACAGAAGAAGTTGAGGACACGAGCATTGAGTTTGTGAGCTCAAGAGTTAATTCCTTTCTTCAACCCACAGTAAAACTTTGTATTCCCTTTAATAAAAAGTTATTATACAAACTATATATCGTCGATCTCAAACTTATTCTCAAGAAATACTCTTCATAACATTAACCCCTAATTCCTATCTAGAGTTTGTGTAATATGAGTTGTGCACCATGCTTTGGTTGGAGTGTTACGACTGAGTGAGGTGCATGTGAATACGAAGGTGAAAGTTCAAAGGAGAACCGCTGAAGAATCATAGCCATTGCCATTTTCGCCTCCAAGAGAGCAAAATTCTGTCCAACACAAATCCTCGGTCCCCAACCGAAGGGGAAGAATGAGAGTTGGCCTTTTGTTGCCTTAGAAACTCCTTCTGCAAATCTTTCTGGCTTGAATTTATTCGCATCAGCTCCCCATAGTTCAGAACTGTGATGCATGAGAATGGTTGGCAACAGGAGAAACACTCCTTTTGGTAATATCATGTCTCCCAATTTTATTTCTTCAACAGTTTTACGAATCAATGCAGTTACAGGCGGATATAGTCTTAAAACCTCGTGCAATATCATTGTGACCTGTGAGGAAAATATGAATTAATAATTGTAAAATTACATATATAATCAATGTCATTAAATAAAGACTAATATTTTAGGAGATTGCACTTACAATTTTGAGGCGATTTAGTCCATCAAGATCTGGTTTATTATTTCCAAAGATTTCCAAGACTTCTTCCCGAGCTTTGTTTTGCCATTCCTGGTGCCTACCCAGTAAGATGAGGGTAAAAACAAGCAAAACAGAGGTGGTTTCTTGCCCTGCAAAATAGAACAGTTTGCATTCTTCTATGACTTCTTGGATACTCATACCAAAATCCCTGCTTCCATGTTGATCAATTTCCTTAGAATTTGTCTCCAATAATATCCCCAACAAATCATCCCCACAACCTTCCCCTGCTTCCATTGCCATTATTCTCGAATCTATAATACTTTGGATTGATTGGTTTACAATTCTTGAAATCTCTTTCATCCTTCTGTTCTTCTTAGTTGGGAGGAATCTGAAATAGACACAAATTCAATATAATACCTGGTACGCCGAACTTTTCAATTCATGGTACGGGGACTGATACACGATATGCTATTTGATAACTGATTAAACAATCAAGAAAAATGTTACTTTTGTTACCTCCATCCGGGAATGTATACAGATATAACAACATCAATATAATGCTGAGCTTGTTCTCTTTGATGTTCAAATATTCTTTTTCCTTCTTCATAGTTACTGCCAAATGCTGTTCTAGAAATCATATCTCCAGTCAAGGTCTGAAGATAAGGCCAAACATCAACCTCAGATGAGCCTTTTGACGACACAATTTCCTCCCATTTAGTCAACAACTCACTTGTACACTTGTAGAAAGCTGGGACCATAAGCTATCAATATTCAAAAGGAAAAAAGATAACGTCATTCCCAAATTTTTCTTCACATGATTCGTTCATTTCAACTTTTAACATGATTATCTTTTGATTTCTTGCGGTGGTTAAAGCAACTGTTTGACAAAATCATTGCAGCCAAGACAGAAGGAAAATTCATACGCTGTTCTTTATAAATTTTTTAACCAATTTAAAAAAAAGGGACATTCAATTTCCGATGACAGATTCACTTCTAGACCGAAGGGGGTGGATAAGTGTATTACTAATTGAATTGGATATGCTACCTTCAACTTCTCTAAGTGGAAAGCAGAGGTAACGATCTTTCTGTGTTTAGCCCATTTATCCTTCTCCAAGACCAGAACTCCTTGAATCAGCAATTTCCCAAGTGGATTCGCAGGAAACTTTTGATAATGGTAATTCTTGAGGGTAACATCCTTTACAAGATCAGGGTCCGTGAGGACTATCGTTGGATTTGGTCCGAGCCAAGTATATGAATTCTTCCCTGCAATTCATTTCCCCAATTTGGGTCAACGTCTGATCACCAGTCAAATTATATATCAAGAAAATCATGGAAAGAGTTTTTAATCTGTAACATAATTACCAGATTCCTTGACGAGTTTATGGAACATTGGTATGAGTCTGGAGGATAAGTCATCATCGAAGAGATTCATCGGTCTGGAAGTGGCTTCTTTGCTCATTCTTGTAATTTCTTTGAAGTCTCCAAACAAAAATTTGTAGGGATTTCCTTTGAGACCCTGTTCTTTGAGTTTCTTCTCCAGTTTCTTGGGTGTGAACCATGCCCAGTTCAGGAATTTCCATGCTCCTGTCAGAAGAGTAATAACAAAGGAAACTATGATGAAGTGGGAAGCAATACCCATGTTGTAATGGCATGTGTGTCATTCCTTCGGCTTCGCGTGTATGCATTATATATACGACAAGGAGAGCGGTTGTGGAAATTGACATAAAAAAGATACAAAACTTGTTAATAAAAAAAGGACTGAGTTGATAACAATTAGGCATAGAAGCAAGATAAATCTGGCCCACCTTTCCATTTTCCCAAGGATCCTTTTCCTTTTGCCACTTTCTGGCTTGTTAAAAAATAAAGGGAAAAAATGACAAATACCCTTCAACTTTTAAAAAATTTAATTCTTTATCAAAGTTTTGATTTTTGTTCTCTAACTATCAAAATGTATAAAATCGGTCCTTTCATTTATTTTGACATTAAAACCAAATGTAATCCACCCACGTGCGATCTTTAAAGGGCAATTTTGTCCATCCCTCACAATATGATAATAGTGTCACTTATTTCCCTCTTTTTTCATTCACACCAACTGATAAAAGCTACGATAGAAGACGCGATCATGGTAGATTTAGCACTCACCTTATCCTTCTTTTCTGATCCTGGGTTTGAAAACGAGCCATGGCAAGAAATCAGAAATCGAGGCTAATGTATAAAGTGCTATTGTAGCAAATTAACTTCAAGGGTGAAATTGAGGATAGCGGTTTGGATTCGACAGGATTTTCTAGTTGATAGAAGGTGAGGGATGGACAAAACTGCCCTTTAAAGATCTCATGTGGTGGGCACGTGGTTGGGTTCTGTTTGGTCTTAACATCCAAAATGGATTCGATTTAATACTCTTTGATAGTTGAAGGGTAAAAATCGAAACTTTGATAGTTGAAGGGGAAAAACTAAATTTTTTGAAAATTGAATTGTATCTAGCACTTTTTATCCAAAAATAAATATATCATACATTATGGGTTTGATTTAGCTATTGGGAAAGGTGAGGACTGAAACACGTTGAACTTGAATTTGATCTCCTCCTTATTGGTCAAGTCTTTCTAATACTAATCTTGATAAGTCAATTTACATAGATTAGCTTGAATCTATCTCCAAATAAAATAGTCAGCTTACGTGCATAAATTTGACATAAATATACCTTATAAATAATATATATAATCTTGTTTTTGAACCATTCACTCAAGTGGTTGTAAAAAAAAAAAAAAAAATTAAACATATATACCAAGGAAATTAATTACTCTGAAAATGGATAATTTTTAAAACAATTATTGATTGGTGATTCGAGTTAAGGATTTTTGTATTTAGTCCCCAATTATTTTTTTTCAAAAAAGGAAAATTATAGAGGGCCATAATGCTGCCCGCATTAACACGCATATTTTCTTTTTGACTAAATTATGGTGACACATTGACTAAGTCAACTCTTTTCCATTGAGAGGGCAATCCTGTGAGTCTGTGATTGGAGAAGACTTCTTTCCTTTGTCTATGATCTATCTGTTCTCAGTCCAAGTGACGACCAAGAAAACGTTCGCGGTCTTCTGTGTTCCTCTTTTTTCTTTTAAAAAGAAAAGAAAAAATTTCTACCTACTATTTTTGTTAAATGCTATGGAAACAACGGAAAAAAACACTTCTTCGGCCCCCCTCCCCCCACCAACCCCATTATATATTTCATTTAATAATTATTGAGAAGGAAAAGAATTGATGAGACGTTTTTTTTAACTCTAACTCTTTCTACTATTGTAACTTTGATTAAAACATAAACATTCGATATGAAATTCGATAATATATTTT
>JAOXNR010004467.1:0-36531 GCA_028571225.1 Parsonsia alboflavescens
GCTGAACGTCCCAACACACAGATCACCTATTTAAATCAATTTGGACCTTATTGCATGTTATGCTAATATGTTTAAAAATTACTTATTAAGATTATAATATTTTACACTTTTTCTCAGAAAATGATAGCCTTTTTGGGCATAAATCCCAACACCTTCTCCCTGGCTAAACGGGTACTTCTCCATTTCCTCTAACTCGCCACTCAAGGGATGGTACTTGCTCTCACTTATGGTTGTTATAGGAATTCAGAGTTTGTGGTGTCTATTTTACAGGATCCTTATTTTTCTTTTGTTTACCCTTCAACATCACCCTTGTCTATACATAATCCTTCACATGGTGCTCCGAAACAATCAGCTAATGAAGAAAGGAGAACACAAATGGTTACCTTCAATACTCTTGAAAGATCTGATAGGAAAACAGTAGAGTCAGAAATGCATGTTTTCCCTGAGTATGTTGCTTTCTCAGAGGAAAAGAAGAAGAGAAAGAAAAGAGTCTCTTATAGATGTGGACAGGGATCTTATGCGGCATACAAGGAACATGTTGAGCAGACTTGACACGATGTTCCGTTTGATGTTGGTGATTTTAATTGGGTTTCACTTACCAAGGATCAATTTCCTACAAGTGACTACCACAAGATCACAGAGAGGAAATTTGGTCCTTGTCAAATCCTGGAGAAGTTGGGATGCAATGCATACAAACTTGATCTACCAGATAGTTAAAATCTCTAATATGTTCAATGTGCAACATCTTTCTGGCTTCCATGGAGACGCGTGAGCATGAGGACAAGCTCTCTTCAAGAGGGAGAGTCTGACGCAGAACCAGTAGACAAGCAAGATCAAGATTGTTTAATAATTTTATTTCCTTAATTAGATGAAATTTTATTTAGAAACTTATTTTTTATAGTTTTCTTCCTGATTTTTATTTCCTAATCTGATTAGAAACATAGAACCTACTTATTAGTAGTTTACTTTGTTTCCATTTTCTAGTCTGATTAGAAACATAGAACTTCTAGTATTATAAATAAGGATGAATGCCTAAGAGCTTGGTATTCGATCTACTATCAATAATATTTCAGAGTTTTTTTTTCTCTCTTTCCTTGTGAACTCAAGGTTTTTTTTTTCCCTTTCTTTCTTCATCCTTTAGCTACTTTATATTGAAGTTTGATTATAGGAGAAGAATTCTATTTTCGTAGTTTTGACCTTTGACAAGTTCAGAAGTTAGATTGACGAAAAGCCTCAAACTTTGATGGGTTATCCAAAGTTTGAGTGTCATAAAGTTTTTCAAAATTGTTGCCGTGGCACTGTTCATCGGGGCTACTGTTCACCATCACTATTCATCGATTACTGTTCATCCGAACTAAAAGTTGCGATTTTTCTTGAGTTCTTGTTATTAGACTTCTTCCAAAATTTCTTATTCTTCAACCCACCACATCCACTTACGTCACAAATGTACTACCAAAGTGGGTATATACTTAATAGTATATATCATATGCGTTTTCTCTTTTCAAATAAAAAGGGTAATGAATGTAATTTGATAAATGAGTATACTAAGAGTATATCATATGTCTTTTCCTTTTTGAGAAAAAAAGGTAAGGATGTAATTTGATAAATGAGTATACGTAGATAATACCATATGCATATATATATATATATATATATATATATATTTTGAAGGGTTGGGTGAATCCTACCGAGCCTAATTTTGGCTATGATCTTGGCTGATACTTCAGTCCGTGATCTTGGACAATGCCTTGGTCCATAATGGTGGCTGAAGCTATGATTGATGTGAAGTGACTTGAAAAGTCACATCAGTGGAGGATTGTTGACATGTGGCAAATCAAACTAATGAGTTTGATTTTTGATTTTTGGCGGTTGGGTTTTCCAAGGGAGTATTAAAGGGGTTTTGGGGTGAAAATGAAAACCTTTGACACATACGAAATTCCTAGGCGCAATGTGTTCTTCAATTGCAGCAAGGAGAATTGACAGATTTGGACTGATTTTTGAGTTTTTTTAGGGAAATACTTTTTGCGTTGTGCGTTTTCCAATTTTCTACTCAAAGGTGTCATGTTTTGCATCTGGATTGCTGCTAACTGGTAAAAGATTGAATTTTTTCGTTTTTGCAGTTTTTGTTTGTGCTCTTAATCAAATGGCTTCTGACGAAGGTATTTGATCTTTTTGGTTTTCCTTTCTTTTTAGAATTTTGTTTGTAGCTATGTTTAATTCAGACATAATCTCTGAGAATCGGCAAAAAGGAATCTATTCTTCTATTGAGAGATTATTTGAAGACTTAGCTAAAGCCTCAGTATCTTCCAAGAGGATTAGCGAAGAAGGCAATGTTGAGGAGAGCACTTTTGTGGCAAAGCATGAGGAAAAGAGGATTGGTGATTGGATAGATTATACAATACCTAGGGTGCCATATATGATAGTAATGAGTAGGAGTATAAGGGGAAACTTATTGACTATCCTTATATGGATGAGAGTTTGGGTAGGGGAGATGCTGATCAGGCACCATTTACTATGGAGGCAGCCGATCATACAGATGTGCTTGATTCGGTATTTGATCAAGGGGCAGATGTTGGCATGCCTCAGTATGCTAGCACACTATTACCAATGCCAAAGGTTTAAGAAGTATGTATGATCTTCCAGTTAATTGTGAGTTGCAGATCGAAGGTTAATAATACCAGCATAAAGTTGTTGGGTTTTTACACAACATATGTGGCTCACTTCAAAGCTGGGTTGAGGATACCTATACATCCAATCTTTTTAGACATAATGAGATTTTTTAAACTTCAACTTGGGCAATTAAACTCGAATGTGATAAGAATGACTGTGGCTTTCATTTTGATGTGCCGAGCATGTGGGGTTACCATCATCCTAGAATTGTGGCAAAAACTTTTTATGTTTTGTCAAAAGTATATAAAAAAAAAGGGGTAGAGAGTATTTTTTTACCCAGAAGAAGACCAGTGCCACACCTATCCTTAAAGGACTGACGTCCATTCATGACTGGAAAAAAGATTATATTTACGTTAGGCTCCCTAGTTTGGATGAGGTTGGTTTCCCTTGGAATGAGGCAAAATCGGTGAACAACAGGAATCCTTAGGTGACCAATGCTCTTAGTGGAAGAAAATTGAGAAGTTTAGTTGCGTTTTAAGATGCTATGAGAATTGATCACAGGATCTGCTAAAAGTGGAGGTTATTTTAACATTAGGGACTTTGATGCCATAGCCTCGAGTATGACTTGCATATTTATTCTAAGTGTTTTTAGCTATGGTGTTTGGCAATCTTCAAGATCGGCTAGGGACTTGAATATTTTTCTGATGTTTTAACCTTTTTTGTTTTACAGGAAAGAAGTTTGGTGTTGATTTGTTGGAGAAGCTTGCACCAAAAAATAAATCTGCTGGTTTGATCCCTGCTTACCAAGTTGTGCATGAAGTTCCAAGAGACAAGAGTTACAATTTTGAGACAGATATGCATGGGGTTTATTATGTTCTTGGTGCTTTTGCAAATAAGTAGGTTGAGGCAGTCAATAATGGCAAGAAGAAAGCTGATGCTGGCAAAAAGAAAACCAATGCTAGCACCAGACAGAGAGGGCCAGCAGGACCCAAATTGATGCAATTGGCCATTGATGTTGGCTGATCCCCCACATTGATGGTCCAGACCGCTCCTTCCATCTCTCGAGGACAATCGTCTAGCACTAGGGCAAAAAGGAAACAGGTTGTGGAAGAAAAAGAACTTGCTAAAAGATCAAGGACTTGGGAGCCGATAGATCTATCAGGGGATGACAAGGCTAATAAGATCTTTTGGCTTGGTTGGAAGATCCAAAAGGATGATAGGATGAACACTTATGAATGAGCTCAAGATTTTTTTGAGCATCTGAGGGGGAGAATGACGTTGCAGCTCACCAATCCTGGGATGAGCTAAAGAAATATACCAATTTTTCCCATATGCATGTATGGATGACATTGATAAGTTTGTCCATGTATGTTTTTAACATGTTGAATTTTATTAAGTCTTTTGTCAGGCCGATTATAGGCGACCCTCAACAGTCTAGAGATCTTGAAGAGAATGGAGCAAGCTTGGTTGGACGTGAAGGTTCTGGAGGATGAAGCTGAGAACCAAGATTAATGACATATCCATCAAGGCTAAGAAAGAAAAGAATAAGAAGCTATCTGCTAAGCTAGCCCAGAATCTACAGATGATCAAGAATCTGAAGGTCAGCAAAGAGAAGCTTGAGAAGAATTTGGAAAAGAAGCAGAGGGTCTGCTAAACATGGGAGGAAACGGTTAACCAAATGAAAAGCTGCTATAAGGATGAGAATGGGGATCTGCTACCAACTATCCAAGAACGTGTCCTTGATGATTTCTGAAAGTCAGCGAGGTGTCATCGATTGTGGGATCAGGTGGCCTTTAAGGACATGAAGCTCACCATGATGATGGATGATATCCAGAGGTAAGGTGTGACTGAGTATAAAGCATCGGCTAAGGATCGAGAGTACCTATTGCCATGGCAGGAATCATTCAATCTAGAGGAGATGAGCAAGCCTTTTCCATCAGAGGGTGAATCTTCAAGTGAAAGCGAGTTTGAGGGGGAGGAAGATACTAGTGACGAGGAGGTTGAATTGATAGTGATACTTGGTGCTCAGGCCAATATTGGCCAAGATGAAGGTACTATGACCAGCATGTTGAAGGAGTTTACCTTTGAGGGTCATAAAGAAGTTGCCTCTATCTCTGACCTCGTGAGCAAAGTCGATCCTCCTGCTTCTCAAAAAGACGCTCCTGAAGATGGTCTAATCGATGCTTAGGCTGGTTGTTTATTGATGCTATTTTGAACAAAGGGCTTGTTTTTGAACTTTGAAAAATATTGCCAAAGTTGTAATGAATAATATATCTTTTAATTTCTAGTTTTGTTGCATATGTGAACAAACTAGTAATTTGTTTTTGATTGGAATGATTATGTTTTCGTGTGGTTTTTCTAAGTATGGTGTTTGATACATTTTCCACTTAGAAGAACCTTTTGAATGCATTGACAAAAAATATATCTTTCATGTATTTTTGAAATGATGTTGATAAATATATGATCACGAGATTGAACTTTGAAAATAATATTGAAATAAAAATGGGATTGCAGAGAGGTGCTACCAATCAACCAAGTATATGGTAATTTGACTATTCCATAACTATTGTCCAAGCAATTTGCCGCTATTAATAAAAAATATTATGAATTTGTTGGATGATTGTGATAGATGATCATGACATGAGAATTTGTTGGATGGTCGTCACACGAGGGTCTGCCAAATAAGCTTGACACAAGGATCCGCTAGATGATCATGATACAAGGATCTACGGGATGATCATGACATAATAATCTGTTGGATGATCATGACATAAGGATTTGCTAGATGATTGTGACATAAGAGTCTGCAGAATAAGCTTGACACAAGGATCAACTAGACGATCGTGACACAAGGATCTTCAAGGATAGAATTTCCTCAAGTTCATTGCGTCTAAGTTCCAACAATGTCATTACCATCCATGTCTTTTAACTGATAGCTTCCATTCTTGTTGTCTTTGGCAACGATGTAAAGTCCTTCCCATGTAGGATCGAGCTTTTCGGTAGAGTCTTGTTTGCTGATTTCATTTTTTCTAATAACCAAATCACAAACTGGTAAGGATCGGTCTCGAACCTTCTGATTGTAAAGCTTGGCCAGCTCTTCTGGTTGAGTTGTCCTTTTTAGGGCATGGATGATTCAATTCTAATGAGCTTACAAACCTTGTGCATCAACTCAGTACTTGATCTAGGAGGGTTGGTGTAGATCTTCTCATGGTTCCTTCCTAGCTTGAGGCCATTGCAAAGTGCTTCGACAAAAACTGGCTCGAGGCAATTTACCACTTGTTTTGCCTCAGCATTGAATCTGTTCCAACATTCGTTTAGAGTTTCTTCCTTTCTCTGGTGGATATTAAGAAGATGTGATTGTGACTTCAATTGAATGGTAGCATATTGGTTCAAAAAAAGCATGGCCAACTTAGAGAAAAGGTCAATCAACTTGTTGGGTAGGTTTGAGTACCAATCCAATACCTTTCTTGCAAGGGTGGTTGGGAAGCCTCTACACAGCAACACATCATCGACATCATAGAATGTTATCACTGAATTATATCTGTTCAAGTGTTGTTTGGGATTAGTAGTACCATCGTACTTGTCCAAGGAGGGAGGTCTGATATCCCTCGAGACCTTCCCATGTCTTAAAGCATCTACTAATGGGCAACCATCCGTTCACTTTACCAAGTCATAATCATACTTGAGGAGCTTTGGCATAACCCTTTCCACCTGCTCCACCTTCTCCTCCAAACGATTCACTTTGTTGGTCAAAGCCGGGGGGTGTGAACTGGAGAATGCTTATTCAAAAATATACACTAGGTTTGTCCTTGGTTTTCAGCCTGTTGGTTTCTTCAGATCATACTCGGTCGGCTTCTACTTCTTTTGAGGGGGTAGCGTAGATTTCTTGGGATCGAGATTTTGATCTTCCAACTCCTTGCTTGTCAATATTTCCTTGCCCCTACCCTCAACTTTCTTTGATTGAACTTCTCCTGAATCTATAGTCTTTGAGTCTACATCTTGGTTAGGGAATCCTTCTTCTTCATTATCCTCAAGGATGATGATGTTTTGTTCTTGGTTGTATTTCTCGAATGCCTCATGGTGTTCAATAGCAAGCTTCGCCTTCTCAATAGCTGTGAGCTCTTTTCTTGGTTGGTTGGCAGTAGTAATGCCCATAAGCTGAGAGTCAATTCTCTCTACTCTTCTTTGCTGGCTGAGAGTAATTGGCCTACTCAAGTCCTTGAACTTTGGGTATCTGGATGTACCAGCAACCTTAGGATCGACCGTGTGTCCTTGGGGATCCTTCGGCTGATGCTTTGGATTGTGAGGATCTTCTGGAAGTTTTGTTCATTTGGATCCTTAGGATCATTCATCGCTTGTTTGGAAGATGTAGGAAGGTTTGATCTGGTTTTCATGGTATATCAATTTGATATGCCTTGAGACTATGATGGGAGCCAATATGATGCGGCATAATGATTGGGTATTGGAATTAGATGATAGAAAATTGGGTGCAATCCCAATTTTCCTTTGATGCTTAAGTTAGAATAAGAGGAGAGAAGAGTAATTAGTGGAAAAAGGACAAAAAGTATTGTACCTTAATAAATATGATTTGTCCTTAGTCATATAAGAATCTTAAAGATCTTATCAGTTATCTTTCATCAATGTGAGACAATTATTATATCTAGTTAACTGTCTTACAATTATTTTATACCTTATAATATAAAAACTATTTATTATGTAATAAATAATCATATTTAAAAATTAATACTCTAATTATTGGACCATGATGGTTGATATAATATATATGCCGAAACTCTAAGGACCTAGATGGCGATTTTATATTTATTTCATGTTTATTCCTCATATGTGGGTTATGAATGTATTGCCTAAGTGGGTATATACTTGATGGTACTCCAGAACCCACCATCATTGTTCCCCATAGAAACAAAATTATCAATTAGATGTTCGAAGTGTTTCCTTCAACAAACATCTATATATACTATTGGAACGAGAGGTTCTAATATAAATATACCATTGCTGTTGTATAATCACTGAAACGAGTTGACAATGATATGCAAGTATATGAAATACATGGTTTTCTCTATGATTATGCTTTCTTTAAGAACAATAAGTTGCGAAATTTCTGAGAAATTTGAAAGACACATAGATACCGGCTAGCAGATACCAAAATCACCGTTTAAGTTGACTGACTTTGTAGTCGCTACTCATTGATCAAATCACACATATTTAGCAAAGATTTTACCGGATTTCTGATAAATGAAATATGTTTCTTTCACTCTGTATGTCTGAGGTTTTGAAGAAAACATAGCTTCTTGGTTTGTCTGAATGCATAAAGGGGGTTTGATGAGTGATTTTATGAACTGGGTTCTGAAAGAGTCAACTTGTTGCTTTTGTTGAGTAGCATATTTAAGCTTAATAGGGTGTAGAGTTGCTTCAAAAGCAAAACGGTTTGGGGGATTTGTGGTTAATTATGGGTACGGGGCCTTCAAAGGTAGAAGAGAGTTCGGA
This sequence comes from Parsonsia alboflavescens, assembly GCA_028571225.1. Taxonomy (NCBI): domain Eukaryota; kingdom Viridiplantae; phylum Streptophyta; class Magnoliopsida; order Gentianales; family Apocynaceae; genus Parsonsia; species Parsonsia alboflavescens. The sequence continues at coordinate 8,119 of JAOXNR010004467.1, forward strand.
GGAAAAAGAGATAATAGAGAGTGCTGGTGAACCTACAGCGGTGCGATATATGCAAAGAATTGGGTCGAAGAGGGTCAGTGACAATCATTTTTCGAAAGCAAAAGGAGAAATCGTGAGAACTCATCAAGATAGGCCTGACATAAGAATAAGCAGGGTTCCAAATGCTGTGGAGGGGGAACAGACTGCAGCAGGATGGCCTTCTTGGCTTACTGCGGTGGCCGGTGAAGCTATCAATGGATGGGTTCCTCGGAGAGCGGATAACTTTGAAAAATTGGACAAGGTAGAATCTTTTGTTACTTTTGTGAAAGGAATTCTGAGTGATTGGTTACATTTGTAAAGATAGGAGAGAAATCTGCTTATAATGTGTTTGTTTAACTTTCGTTATTAAGTTTTTTTGGAGATCAGAAAGGTGCATTTATGTAAACCGAATTAAAGAATTTTCTCGTAGCTAATATTGAAAAATTTCCAAGCTTTTTAGTGAACCAAAAAAGGGCTAATTGTTCAGGTTTGAGGTTTAATTACAGGTGTAAGTGTCTCTTTTTTACTCCAGACTTGAGATGAAGTACAAGTAATCTGGTCTATCTGCATAGAGTTGCACAAGTAAACTGAGTGTTAGCTTCAGATTGATAGGAAAATGAACTGAATCCATCTAGAGGCTCAAAATGTATCACTCCTCCAATGTTACCACTCTAGTTCGTTTCCACATATGAATGTTCTTACTAATTCTCTTGTATCAACCCAAAAACCAAGTCACACCTTCCCTTCACATGTGATCTGACTGATGTTTGAGACTAGAAGACATGCTATATCTGGTGTCTTTTCTTTCCTTTCCTTTCCCATTCTTTTCTCTCTTTTAATGATAATGTAGAGGTAGGGGGCCCCAATTACAGGGTAACAATACTAATAAACACTGTAGTCAGAGATATATATATATATATCTTCTGTAGATGAACATGATACCTTTAGGTGCCTGTAACAATTTTATTTCTTCAACAATTATCTAATGAACGTGATTGTACAATAAATGAGCATATACTTTCTGTTGTATATGTTTCCCCCTCTGCAGTGGTATTCCTTGTGAGTATATGTTCTCCGTTTTGAATATATTTCCATATACCAGTAAGGTCATGTTTGATTCTTTTATCACATTATTTCACTTTTGCAGTTAGGGGAAGGGACGTACAGTAATGTGTACAAGGCTCGTGACATTATAAATGATAGAATTATTGCCCTAAAGAAAGTGAGGTTTGATTGTCTAGAACCCAGGAGCATCAAGTTCATGGCAAGGGAAATCCTCATTTTGCGAAGGCTTGATCATCCTAATGTAATTAAACTGGAAGGCTTGATCACAGCAAGAATGTCCAGTAGTTTGTATCTCGTTTTTGAATATATGGAACATGATCTCACAGAAATTGCTTCACTACCAGATACTAAGTTCACAGAACCACAGGTACTTCCTCATCAAATTTAAGTTATTTACTCACTGTTCAAGATACCTTTCAATTGGCATTTATTAGAAAATGTCAAGGATGGGACATGGATGTTTAATATAACTCAACAGAGGCAACAGGACTGTGGGGGGGGGGGGGGAGACAAATACCTCATTTTTTTGTTGTTCTATTAATGGTAATATTTTGTGGCGTCAATTGTTATGCTTCTTATGTTTAGGTCAAGTGCTACATGTGACAGTTGCTAAAAGGGCTTGAACATTGCCATAGTCGAGGAGTCTTGCATTGAGATATAAAGTGTTCAAATCTTCTACTGGACAATCATGGCATATTGAAAGTTGCAGATTTTGGCTTATCTACATTTTATGACAGTCAACAAGACATTCCATTAACAAGTCATGTCACTACTCTATGGTACCGGCCAACAGAGCTTTTACTTGGTCAAGTTCATTATGGAGTTGCAGTAGATTTGTGGAGTACAGGTTGTGTACTTGGGGAACTGTATACTGGCAGGCCCATCTTAACTGGAAAAACAGAGGTAAAAATATTGTTATTCCAAAGTATCTTCTTCTACATGTAATCCTTGTTGTTCAATGCTTTAATGGAACATGCTTGAAATATGACTCACTAAACTTTTTCAGTCATAGCTATTATTAAGTATGAATACCAGAATGTTACTTGTTGCTGATCTTGAATCTAGATCCATTTTCACCGTAGTCCCTCTGGTTTTTTTGGTTTTCTAAATCTTTGTTTTTGCATAAAACCTTGTGGTTGACATATATACTTTATTCACAGTTTTGTAACTTTTAGTACTCCATGACCTAACATCAGGAGAATGCAACCTCCAATTCCCTGTGCTTGCAGTGGAACCAAATATCCCTTCTTTCAACTGACACTACATTTTATTCACATTTTTCCTAGTTTTGGTATTCCACGACTTAACATCAGTAGAATGCCATCTCCAATTTGTTGGTGGAGCCAAAGATCCCCCTCTTTCAACTGGTACTACATGTGTAACCATAATTTTAGGATCTTTTTGAATTTTACTTTGATCACTGTCGGGGTCTAGAACCACAAAGAAAAGTAGATGCTAAAGTTGCAATATATTAAAAGATCTGCTTTTGAATTGACCATTAAAAGAATCCTGGGAAAGCAAAAACTCAAATGCTACATTTTTAGATCATCAAACTTAAGTTTTGTGGTGCATCTTTCTTTTTCTTGTATATCTTTTATCCCTCTTTTCAACACCCTTTTCTCAAAAAAATAAAATCAATGAACTGGGAAAAGGAACAAGGGAGAATACAGCTGTAGTCTCTAACTTCTATCTAATTTGGCCAATTTGAATTGTTGAAAGTTCAACCTGAGTTTCAGGAAAATATACGTTTACTCTTTCTTACTTTGAAACTAGAGAACTGCATTTTACTTGCAAACACTATGATCGTGATCTTCAGAGTTCAGACATACTACATGTCAGAACTATTTCGCAGTTCTGGTCATTCGTGAGTACCATGCTTTGTTAGTTTGATAAATAGATGTGTAAACTAATTTCTTCTCCCACATGCTTTGGAATAAATAGTCATATATTTTCTTTTCATATATATAATATATATATATATTTGAAGGTTTACAGATAATGTATATGATTTTTGGATTTGAACTATTGCTACTTCAATAGGGCAAAAAGTAGGCACATAAGGTCGGACCCTCAGCAGCATTCTTGGTTTCATGTGAATATCTTTGCATGCTCATTGGCATTCTTCTGGATTGGAAGTCTGAGCATTGCAATTTTATTTATTTATATTTAATTATTTTATGATGCATTTTAGATATCCTCCAAGAGAAACATGTGCTTAACACTGTTCTGTCTACAGTGAAGAATAATCATGTGTCTGATGGTGCCTTTTTCACATATTGTACACATCTGCTTGAGATATCAGTAACTAGTAGATGTCTTCTATCAAGTCTTTGCAACTACATTTACTTGTACATGTAAATTAGTATTATTAATGCTAAGGTTTGATCTATTATGTTCAAAAGGCATGTCAGATTACTCATAACATGCTTGAATGAAACTAACCTCAGTAGCCTCATAATATTACTTTCTTAATATGTAGGTTGAACAAATCCATAAAATATTCAAGCTCTGTGGTTCACCATCTGATGATTATTGGAGAAAATCAAAATTACCCTATGCTTCAGTATTGAGACCTCCGCTGCCTTGCAGATCAGGTCTTGCTGAAACATTTGGAGATATTTCTACTACAGCTTTTGATTTACTGCTGAAACTACTCTCATTAGATCCTGAACATCGAGGAACTGCAACCTCTGCCCTTCAGAGTGAGGTAAAGTCTCTCTCACAATTCTCTCTCTCTCTCTCTCTCTGTGTGTGTGTGTGCATGTGTGTGTGTGTGATTTGGCATGCCCTAAGATATCAACTTCAGCTTTGTGTCATGAAGACATTGCTCAAGTTAAGAACGATAAATTTAGGAAATGTTGGATTTCTTTCGACCCAAAATTCTTTTAGCTTAATGTGAAAGATCAAAAGTATAATTTGCCCTCCTCTCGAACAGATTAAGCTTTTCGGTTGGGTAGTATCTTAAAATGGTACCCACGGGAGAGCCCCTTGCAAATTCTTGGCAGTAAGTATAAAGTATATATGTTTTGGGTCTTCCAGTGAAAATTATATCCAGTCTATACTTGAGTAGGCATGATAAAGATTTAATATGCTTATGTTGCAACATCATTTTGCATGTTCTTCATTGTGATTTAAGGACATTTTTGTGGTGGTAACAGTTATGGTCTTTAATGACACTTAGAAGAATTCTTAGATTTTTGTGCTATAAACTCTGTGGTTTTTTTTTTTTTTTTAATTTTTATATGTATACAATTTGTTTCCTTCTGAAAAATATTTGCAATGCAAGTGAGGCCAAACCATTCTGATTACTGACCTCTCTTTTACAGTTCTTCAGAACAGAACCATTGGCTTGTGATCTTTCAAGTTTGCCAAAGTATCCTTGAAGCAAGGAGGCTGATGTGACATTTTTGGAAGGGGCATGCTCTTAATTTGCACATTTGAAGTTATATTAGTCTTGGATGAAATTCATGTTTCGAGATAAAAATGGTAAAACTTTCATCATTTCAAATGAGAGATCTTCAAGTGCATTAGGTGCTTTTGGGAGCTGAATTATATTTTTATAAAATTATATAATGTGAATTCTATTTCCTGTTTCCATATGCTTAAAAAATGGTTGTTTTGGCCTATGATGTCTTTCTGGAACTCTCATTTTGTTTTTCAAATTGCTCAAAGAGATAGCTTTAGCTAGGATTTTATTTCTGAATTTCATCGGAGAAATTTTGACAGTTCAAGGGTTATGGGTGCCCCGAGGCCTGATTTTGGCAGAAGGGACTTGAAGAACATGCTGGGATTTCCAGCCCCTGATTTTTATGCTGAGTTAACTGGTTCAGTGCAGGTACATTCTTCTCGGTGTCAATTTTCATTCCTTCTGCAATTATTTTGGCAAAGATAAAAAGTACAACTTATTAGACTTAGAAATTGTTGACGATTTTACTTTTATTTTTTTACTTTCTTTAAAAAAAATTTTGAGTGATGTGCTGAGAGTAGTAGCTGCATATGGATGTTGCATCCATTACTGATTCTTTGGTTTGCTTTTGGTTGTTACACTTTGAATGGAAGGAACTTTTCTCTTCATTAGATACCCCATCAGATAGTTGTGTCGAGCTGCTCAAAGAGCATGGGCACCGCATCCGGGCTCCTGCTTGACGAGCTCGACTTCAGAAGAACAGAGTGGTCAATGGGGGTAAAGTTCAGGCTCCAGAAAGTGAAACAAAAACTATTGCACCATCTTTTGGTCCACTTTTGCCTTCAAATAATAATTTGAACTTAGATAAAGAGCATGATCGCCTCCTCCAGAAGGCTGCTAGAAATCTACGTCATGAGAATAATACTGCTCAAGTATGTTCTGGTCGACGAGATCTATTACTCGAAGAACATGATCGACAAATCCAAGAATACGCTGAAAAGATGAGGCTTGAACGGAGGAGGGCTATCAAAATTCAGGTGCCGGAAAGCAACATGTTCACAGACAAGTCCATACTTTGTGTTCCAGAATTTGCTTCCGCAGCATGTAATGTGGATGATCTGCTTGAGGAACATGACCGCCAAATCCAAGAATCCACCGAACGAGCAATACGTGAGAAGAAAAGAGCATCTGTTGTTAAGCCTTAATGTTAGAAACATTGAGCTCCATTTCTGCAGGTCTTTGGTAATGGAACAGGATCTCTCAGGCAGCAGTTGCTGTGATATATACCCGTCCCACATAGAAACTGCAATCAATCTGTATGCTTTGTACAACATCTTCTTTCAATACTCGTTTGAGGTTGGGGGGGGGGGGCAAGATCAGGATCCCGTTATGAGGCAAATAACAAATCCTCAACAATTTGAAAAGTATGAGTTTTCTTTTTTTTTAAGTTGCATAAATGGATCAGGATAAAAGGAATATATGAATAATATGAGAATGATTTTTGACAAGAAATTAATAGAATAGGAAAAATCAAGTTTCAAGAACGATTGATACTTGGCGTGTAGAGAAGTAGTCTCCTCTTGAAAGAATTCAATGGTTTCTTGCAAGAATTTGAAGTCCCTCGTATTAGAGTTTTTGTTAAACTTATTTTAAAAAGGATATGTGATTTAGAGATTGATACGTATAATGTTAATATAGACAACCGCAGTATGTTCGGATTTCTCTTTATGCAATATAGATTCACTTTCATCAAAAAATTTTGATGACATAATTCTTCCGTTGATTAATGAGTTTTAAAGAAAAGTGAATGAGAATATCATGCGAAATCTAAAGTTTCCATCATTATCATACAATCCCAAAAAAAAAAAAAGGGATTTCTAAAGATAAGAAGGAAATATATCTAATCGTTTTGTGAATCTTTCTAGTGAAACATGATATAAATTTCAATAATAGGTTCAAAAGAAATTTCGATTCAAACAACTAAATCGGAATTTTGTAAAAAAAAGAAAACAGCGAAATTACTATTACAAGCCTCAAGCTATCATAGTATTTATTTAAAATCAACATTTTAACTAGGATTAAACTTATCAAAGAAGTCTAAGCCATCAAAATTCATGGTGCCTCCAAATGTAAAGAACCAATTTAATTGGAACTGCTTGTGCTTGCTATCATTTCAGAAGCATCAACATTGGTCCTCAAAGAACCCTCACATTGCACAGCATTGCCAAGTCCCGGATTTCATAGAAGCAAAACGAGGCATCACATTTGAGCCAGTTTCATCTATATCCAATGATGAGAACAGATTGATCAGATAAGGAATTCTGGAACCACCCATGCACATTGGTGCCTTAGAAAGAAAAGAAGTCAGATAAAAATTGAGGAATCACCATTGATTATATTTCCATCGTTTGCATTCTATATAAAATCATTGATAAAGATGCCCTATAATTAAAATGTACCTTATCATTATTATGATGAGTAGTAGGCGTCTTGCCCAATGCCTTACTTATATCATCAGAAGGTGCAAGATAAGCCATTTTCAATTCTTCAAGTTGGTTCAAATCTAGCTACTCGATAGGAACCTCCCACCAATATTTACTTTTGCGCTCTTCAATCATTTTATCGGGCAATTCTTCTCATTTCTTTTCATTCTTCACATGCACTTCTAGAATCGCAAGCTAGCCAGCATTTCTTGATTGATTTGAGCAGAATACCCAACTGCATCGCTGCCATCTGCATGAGGATGACTCCTGTCATCTCATACTTATCTTGTTAAGGAAGACAACAATTAGAACAATCTTTGCATTAGTAAGGATGCAAATCTCACTGGCTAGCCTAAAGAGTTCAATAAGACGTTGTTCATATGCAGCTTGTGATTGTTCTTCATTTTGAACTCTCTTCATCTGCGTCGTTTGATGACGCCTCTTTGTTCCTTTCAGCCTTTTTTAAGGAAAACTAGAGAACTTCAGTAAGAAGGCTTTTTTTTTTTTTTTTTTACCAATAAAATTAAAGAGGGTTGTTTCTCTGTGAGATGATAGGAGTATTTATAACATCAATTTTCTAGAAAATCACACATCTAGTGCTTGTTTAGTGAAACAATTACGATAAGTTATGTCATGAGAATTCTCCATTTTATATTCACAACCACCACTATTATCTTTTACTTTTGCTGGTTAATGGACCAAAAGTTAGTAACTCATGGTACGTGGCGATATTTTTTTCTTCTTAAAATTTATTTTCAAAGCACATATCTCGCTGTTGAAAATTAAATGTCCACATCTAATTAATTATAAAAGTTACAAAGTCTTTCTACATTTACGAAACTACTTAATTATACTAATTATTTATGTGATCGTATCTAGAGCTATCAAAATAGTTTGGCTGCTTAGGACCAATCCAACTTTATCTTAGATTAGGGATGACAAAATAACCTGATCTGATGAGTATCTAAACTGGACTGACTTGTTTGGGATAGATATTATCTGACTTGTTTTAAAATAGAAACAAGGGGAAAATCCGTGCAGAGGGCTAGCTAATGACTTAATCTGACCTGACTCGACATAGCTCGTTATGTTTTTTTTCTTTTAATAAATAAATAAATATATATATATATATATATATTATAAAAACTTTTAACCCTAATCTTCCTCTTCCCCTCAATCCTCTCTCTTTCTCTCTGCGCTGCTTTCCTCTCCTCTCACTTTCTCTCTGTGCCGCTTCTTCCTTTCTCTCAGTCTTAGCATCAGATCCCATGTTCTTCCTCTTACTCCTCTCTCTTTCTCTCTGGGCCCCTTCTTCCTTTCTCTCAACGCTGCATCCATCTCTCCTTTTCCCCAATCAGTGCTGCCTTCTTTCTCTTTATGCCACATCAACCTTCATTCTCTCTACACTGCATCCATCTCCCCTTTTCCCCAATCACTACTGCCTTCTTTCTCTCTATGCCACATCAACCTTCATTCTCTCTACACTACATCCCATCTCCCCTTTCCCCATCTATTGCTGCCTACCACATCTTTCAAGCTACCATTATTACTGTCAGGCCTATACTGTCTGTCACTATTACCCGTTAGTATTTATAACAAATTTTCTAGAAGATCACACATCTAGTGGGCCTGATGTCCCTTGTTTAGTGATATATTTACCACAAGTTATATGATGTGAATTCTCCATTTTATATTTACATTCACGGGTTGTCTTTTACTTTTATTGATTAAGGGGCCAAAAGTTAATAACTTATGGTATCTAGAGAAATTTTTTCCTTCTTAAAATTTATTTTCAAAGCATATATCTTGTTGGCAAAAATTGAATGTCCACACTTAATTAATTACAAAAGTTACAAAGTTTTTCTATGTTTATGAAACTATTGAATTATACTAATTACTTACCTGATTGTATCTAAAGCTGTCAAAATTGATGGGTTCCTTAGTATCAACGCGACCATATCCCAAATTTTTTAAGAATTGTGTTTAAAATTTTTGATTATAATTGAAACGGCTTTTAACTTATTCCTTGATGGCCTAACGTTAATGAAGGTTTTGAGAGTTACTTATTGTGCGGCCCTTTGGGCCAAAGTTGTTTAAAAGGAAAAATTTATAATTTATTACCTTATTTAGAAGTTGTCTTGAGCCCACTTGGAAATTGAAATTGAACTCTCAGACATGAAATTTTGGTTCTTACATTTTAAACTTAGAGTGAGTGTGTTTTGGTACCCGACGAACACAACAGACAAAGAGTTCGCTTCGGTTTTGAAGGGGAGGGAATGAGACGAAGATATCCAATGTCTGGAGAAGAGAATGAATGGAATCCTAGACTAGCGTATCTCTCGCATTTCCATTTTTCACTCCTCCAAAGAGGCTTTAGAACTTTGGTTGCAGTATTGTTAAGCGATTCCTGCTGTTTAGAGTTAAGTTTCTTTACAAACTTCGACTGGGTTTTCAAGAAAATGATCCGACACTTATTAGAGATGACCAATATACATCTATTTGATAAGGTTTGACACATGAAAAGAAAGGGGTTATTTGCTGTATCTGCGTTGATCACGAAGCGTTTGAAGGGAAGCCATTAAGGATTGCAGGGAATTTTAGTCCTAAGTTGAATAATTTTCTGCTTCTGTCAGTGATTTTCCAGTGAAAAATGTGAACTTGGGCCATTTGTAATAGCAATTTTGTGTGGGTGGGGCATTTAAGTGCAAAGGCTCTTCTGGGACTTTTTTTCTCCCAATTATGGGTACAGCTTTTTCAAAGTTAGAGAAGATAAGGTCCCGAAGTGAAAGGGAGACTGGGATTGATTGGCAAGGGAGAAAGCGAATCAATCGTAATAAGCGATGATCATTATCAGAAAGAAAAATAGAATTCTATGAGTATTGGTCTAGATGCCAGTGTCCCAAATGCTACCGTCGCCTAGCAGATAGCACCAGGGTCGCCTTATGGGTTAGCGGAAGTTGTCAGTGAAGCCATTAAGAGTTGGATTCCCAAGTCTGCCGACAGATTCAATTTGATAGATAAGGTATGAGTCACTTATCAGAAGACAATTAATTCGTTACTGTTGCAGCACAGATGGATATACATTATCTTCAAAGCTAAAGTGGCTTTGGGCAGTAGGATTTCTAAATCAAAAACCTAATCTTTTTGCATTTTGGAACTTTCTAAATTACTAACACCAGTAATAGACTAAGACTACACCAAAAATATGAATACTTGAGAAATGGTACCTTAACCTCCAAAGACTTGTAAACTAAAAATGAACTAAACATTCCAGTAAATGACTCATTAACTAAAATTTGTTTAAATCTTGATTCTTCAACCATTCCATGTTCTGCAGCATCATTATCCTTTTATTTGTGAAATGCTTGTAACGAGTCTGACCGTGTCATATTTTCTGATGGTCAGTAGGAATGATTTACTGTATTCTTTTAGTTGTTTTGATGGAGGTCCTCTCTTTTAGATTATGTGTAACTTTTTTCTGCTCTAGAAGTACTTTCTTGGCTGTAAATGACTTGCTCTGATATTCTTGCATCATTTGTGCGTGATTGTTGCATCATATTTCTGCACATTGGTACAGGAACCTATAGTAATGTCTACAAGGCTTATGACCTAATGAATAAAAAAATTGTAGCTCTAAAGAAAGTGAGGTTTGATACTTCAGAACCTCAGAGTGTTAAGCTCATGGCAAGGGTGAAAATATAATTAAATTGGAAGGCATGGTCATAGCTAAAATGCAATATATTTTATATCTTATCTTCGAGTATATTGCACAAGATCTTGCAAGAGTCATAACTAATCGTGAGGGTCAATTTACTGAATCAGTGGTGCATCGTGATACTTAATCTAGACATAAAGACTTCAAATATTCTGATTGATGACCTTGGCAGACTGAAGATCATAGATTTCGGTTTATCAACCGTTTACCATGCAAATGCCCCATTAACAAGTTATGTAGGAAATCTGTGGTACTGATTGCCAGAACTTTTACTTGGAGTACTCTTTATGGATCTGCGGTGGATTTGTGGAGTACTGGATGTGTACTTGCAGAACTATATACTCGTAGACCAATCATGCCTGGTAGAACAGAGATGCGGTGGGAAATTTATTATCTTAAACGTAAAACTAAAATTGATTGAAAAGATGATTCCCGAAGCATTTATACTGGAAGTACTGCTATATAACCTTCTGATACTGGTACTTGATTAATCTTAAGGATTCCTTTTTACCAACCTAATTTAATGGCCATGCAATCAAGTAATATATTAAAAAATAGAAAACTGCAATTTCTGTGTCACTTATGATGTGATAAAAAATTCAAGTGTTCTTATGCTATCTGACTATTTTGTTGGGTTGGGCTGGTTTGGTTGGCTGATGCAGTTCAAGTTGTTATTCACTTAGATGCAACTGAGTTGAGTTTTAATCCTTATTCCCAAGCTTTACATGGTGGTATTTTACGATTAATTGATAACTGATTAGCTATAAACATAGCTGGATAGGATTCTTTGTGAATAAGAAAATTTTATATGCTACAGATAAACAAGGGGTGGCATTGCTGTTATGCACTCTAGAAAATCTTCACTTTGTAGGTTAATTTCTTATACATGTCAACTTGTTCTGCTTGTAGTTGAGTTATACTAAAATGAGTAATATAAATCCCACAATATTGGTGCTTCTTTTCTTCATATAAGTCAATCCTGGTACATTGGTTACAATTTCAGACAACTTGGTTTCTGATGTTCTATGAGTTCTTTCCCTAGAGATGTAGCAAAATAATGTAAATCTTATTTCATCATCAAACCAAAAATTGGTGGAATAGTGGAGATATCTTCTCTTTAGCTCATTTGAGAAAACTGAAAAAGATGGAATCTTCTCAAATTGATTAAAGTAAATGTCATTTGTGTAAAAATGCTTCATCTGCATCTGTTTTCTATTTTCTCAACCTATTTATTCCCTCTCTAAGAAAAAAGTGAACCCTGAAAATAGATACAAGTAAACAGGGACAGGGAAAGGGGAGAGAAAATCTTGTAGATCTCTAGGTATCTGTTCCGTATCGAGTTATAGGTTAGTATGAGTAACTATCTAGAAGGGTTTGGGAGAAGATAGGGGTTTTGGAAGGCCTCTTCTTTCGACCCATGGTCGAAATTTCAGACTAGAAAACCTGGGAATCTCTTGAGTTGATTTACTCAAACCTGCATAAAATTCTTGTTTTCATTTTATTAATCAGAACCCCTTTAAATACGGGAGTTATTGAAATGTTAACTTTCATTTTAGGCTTGATTTTGCCATGCCAGTGACGAATCATGTGCATATCAAACAGATTTTTCCCACTAATTTTTATCACACGAGTATGTTGTATCGTCTATCATGATTCTTATATCTATTCCTCTTAGCTTGTTTTACAGAAACATTCTTTTTTGTTTTCTGATACAAATCAAGCTTATCATGGTTTACCTGCAAATTCTTAACTTTAAACTTATTCTTCCGAAAGGAATGTCAAACTCAACTAGTTTCTTGCTGTAGGTTGCGCAATTGTACAAGATATTCAAGCTTTGTGGTGCACCATCAGAAGATTATTTTAGCAAACCACTTTTTGCTAAGCGAACAAGTTTTAGACCTCCAGGTTCTTATAGTCAATGTATTGCTGAAGCATTCAATGGTCTTCCTACTGCAGCTTTGGGGTTACTTGGGACCTTACTTTCAATAGAACCTGATCTAGGAGTGAGGTTAGTCTCTCTTTCTCTCTCTCCCTCACACACACACACACACACACAGTGAAAAAAGGGTGATCTTCAGTCTGAAGTCTTTCATGTTGACCACTGTAAATGTAGTTCAATTATTCCACTTACATTTTCGTTTGCTTCGATATCCTTTTCAGGTATGTAAGAATGAAATTGTAGAAGTCAATTTGTGTTCAAGTTTCTAACCTTTTTACTTTAGCTTTGTGTTTGAAGATATTTCTTTGTTCTGTCATTCATTGAAATTTTATAAATTTTTAAATATATATAAATTCAACCCCTCTCAACAAAGGTAAACTTTTAGCCTATATGGAAATTTAACATAGTATAAAGCAAGAGGGTCCTATGTTCTTGTTATTGACAAGATTTGTGTTGTATCACCTCTTTGTTGTTGACCAGGTGTTCTTAAACTTTTAAAAGAGATGAAAATTTATCAATATTGAACCATTCCCTCAGGAGGGAAAATGAAAGAGGAATTTTAGTCATTTTTTTAGTGGACCTAAAATGAATATTACCCTTTGGCAAAATGACACATGAACCACACACATGCTAAAAGCTATCGGATTCTGCCCTGCTATGTTATGGCCGGATATTAATAATTAGTAATTAGTCGTAAATTTGTTATATGTACAAAACGATGAAAATAAAGTATTTGTTTACTTTGAAAGAATCATAAATAGTTAATAAACATTTTTTTTTCTCTATTTTATCCCTTTATAAATGATTTTTCTGATGCACTATTTTTTATTGCTGTATCCTATTAACAAAAAAAAGTTGAAATCTATGGTATTGAAACACTTTTTTTTTTCATATCTCTCTGCAGTATAGATTTCTCGAGTTATTATGTTATTCTAGTACGTTTAACTACTTTTTCTTGTTTATCTTGAGTGAGATATCTGAAATACAACAAGAAAACTCTTTCTTATGTGTGTTATTCTTCTGTTACAGTTCATCACTTTAGAACCTGTTGCTGGTGATCCTTCTAATTTACCAGGATACTAACATAGCAACAAGAGCAATATTGAATTTGTGGAACAGGGTGCTGCAAGGTTGGTCTTAGTTTAGCTCTGTGTTAAATGAAAATCATGTTGTACTTGGTGCGATTGCATAGTTCTTTAGGTCCAAACAGGATAGCTTCTTGAAAAATTTTAGGGATGGAAATCGAATCCAGAGAAGTAATAAGGGAGTAGGAAGGAGGCAAATGATGATATGAAAACATCAGAAAACATAGGATAAGTGCATTAATGTTTACCTTTTCTTAGAGCAATTGGAAGATCTAGATCTTTTGGAATGGTTTCTCCAAAATCTAACAACAAAGAATAGAAAGGCATACAGTTAATTGAAAGGCAAGTTGTGGAGATAGGATCAGTCAAAAATTGCTTCTGAATACTCTTTTGAATTAGGAGGGCGCTAGCTTTCTCTAGAAAGTATCTATGTTTCCTTTCAGCTACATACCTTTGGGAGGGTGTATCAACACAAAAGTTTGATAAAAAATTCCATTATAAATTAGGTGGGATTCGAAAACATGAGATAAGTACTCTTTGCATTACCTGTTCTCGAAGTTTGAACTAACACTTCAAAAGTGTTTTATCCTTCACAAAGAATGCACAAAAATGGAAAAACAACTGAAAACGATTTTTCATAAATTATAACTGAGTTGCTCTTGAATAATCATCAGGAAATGTTATCACATATTTAAAACCACCTTTGGAATTTACTGGACAAGGACCCCAATATCAGAATGAACTAATTTGAATGGCAAGTGAGCTCGTTTATTAACTCTTAGACTAGAAGAACTACGGTGATGCTTGACAAATTGGCAAGACTCATTATCTAATAAAGACCAATTATGCAATTCGGGACATAATATCTTTAATATGGGTAAAGAGGGATGACCTAACCACCACTGTGTTTCAAATTGAGTGGTTGAACAAGTAAGGCTTCTTGGCTTACAAGTGACTAGAATATAAAAGGCCTCTGAGTCATGTGCTCTACCAATACGCTGCTTCACTGTAAGATTCTGAAATAAAACCTGATGAGGAAAAAATAGTTAAAGAACAATTCAAAGGATGAGTGAGTTTACTAACATAGATAAGATTAAAAATAAACTTTTGGTAGGCTCAACACTGAAGTTAAAGGAAGAGAAGGAGTGGGATTAATGGTGCTTGAACCCAGAACACAAGCAATTAACCCATCAGCTAAAAAGGTAACATGTGAGGATGTTTGATGTGGTTTTTAAGTAGTCAAAAGAGTTGGATTACCTGTCCTATATTTCGTAGCACACCAAAGTCGATAGCTCAATTGGTTGAGGATGAAACTAAACATGTGGGTGGTTTACTTGATTTTCTATAGTTGAGAAAGAATTTGATGAAGCTCTTAAGTAATTGTTGATACTGAGTATGTTAAATGTTTGGAAAATGACAACAGACTTCTCCAAATTGGACCCAAACAGAACAGAAGTGGCAACATTAGCGAAATTAGATCTCTGAGATAGCCTTAGTACCTTCCTACAAAAGTGTTTCATCTGTCCTGATTCATGACAATAGAAACAACTAGGCTCTGTAGAATTACCCTAGCCATGGCCACCGCTGTCTACCAAATCACCTGCACGACCACTACCACCAGTCTCTCCCAAATCACTTCCATGACCATTGCCATTGCTAAGTCCTTTTCCTTGGTTGCTAAAGCCTTTGCCAAATCATCTTCCCTTGCTAATGATGAGAGAGAAGTACCCTTGAATATACTTCCTTCAACAAGGGTACGTCGGAACCAGAGAGAATCTGAAGGTTTATACTGCCTCTTCTTCAGGTTTCCAATGCTTACAAGAGGATTTTTAGGTTTTTATGACTCAACTACCCTTTCATTCACAGTGAATTGACTCTCTCTTGATTTGGATTTTTAAAGACTAGTTTGCCACCCGAGAACGTGTTTCTTATAGGAGCTGTTTACGGCATTCATAAGGATTTTCTGGCTGTTTGAAGAGTGAAGAAAATGGTTCAAGTTGCTTTTGGAATCTGTTCAAAATATCTTCCATCCCTTGACCAAAAATGTTACTGGAATAAAGACTTGGAAAAGGAAAGGTTATGAGAGATAGAAGGAAATCAATCAAGAGATGTTTTGATAATTAAAAGGATTTGATATAAGAAAGAAAGAAAATATGTCATCTTGTTTGTGATAAGGCCGACTCTAAAAACCAGTGAAATTTTGCTGACAATGACTCTATTGAGAATCCCATATCAGGTATTTATAAGAATATATTGTAATATATAGAGACAAAGACGATCCTTTCCTTTTGATTTGGCTTTTGGAATTTAGTTAGGTTCAAGTTTATTTATTTTAACATGATATCAAAACTCATGTTGAATTGCAGTTGAGTTCAGTACAGTTGGTTCTTCGGAACTTTCCAGAAATAGCACATTTTTCTGACATATATATATATATATATATATATATATATAAGGTGGAGGACCAAAAAAAATAAAGATTTCCGAATTTCCAACTCTGATGGTTGAGAATTGTAGTTGAGCTCAGTACGGTTTGGTTCTTCGGAACTTTCCAGAAATAGCACATTTTTCTGACATACATATATAAGGTGGAGGACCAAAAAAACCAAAAAAAAAAAAAATTTCTGAATGTCCAACTTTGATGGTTGAGAATTGTAGTTGAGTTCAGTACGGTTTGGTTCTTCGGAACTTTCCAGAAATAGCACATTTTTCTGACATATATATAAGGTGGAGGACCAAAAAAACAAAAAAAAAAAGGATTTCCGAATGTCCAACTCTGATGGTTAAGAAATGTAGTTGAGTTCAGTGCGGTTTGGTTCTTCTGAACTTTCCAGAAATAGCACATTTTTCTGACATATCTATAAGGTGGAGGACCCAAAAAAAAAAAAAAAAAAAGATTTTGGATCAGACTTGTAAAGATGAAAAAGTTAAAAGAGTACAAATGAATCTACAATCCAAATGGCTTAAATGGTCACTTTCAGTTACATCTCCCCCTCCAGCCCTTACAGTTGGAGAAATCTCATGTGTTCTAGCATGAAGTACTAATGCTTCTTGTTCATGAGCGCACGTTGACAGTTAATCCTACTTTCTTACTTACGCATGAACTCCTGCTCAAGAAGATACAGAACACAAATAAGCTGTGCTGAGATGGAGATGTGAGGGAATAACCCATATCTCAGAATGAGTTACTGCATATACTACACCCATTCTAGAGGCCAATTTGTTCACTTTGTGGTTAAGAGAACCTGAATAAATGTATAATGGTGTTTAATCTCTTCTTCTGTTTTTTGGCTTAATTAGGATTTGGATACTGCAATTGCTTCTTTGGAGTTCAATGATATCCACTCTTTTTGCATAAAGCCCAATAATTGGAAAAAGCTTGAATTGAGACAAAAGTATCACTTTGCAATGTGCTCAAACTAGGCATTGTGGAATTTGCAGATGCCTAATTCTCTTGGTCTCGCCGCAATTTCATCTTCCCGCCAATTAACTGGTACATCAAGTAATGTGGCTTCAGTAGTTGGAGAGCATGATCACCTCCAGGAAGATGTTCCACGGGCCAAAGCTGGTGAACTTGGAAGTCCAAGAGAGTCTATTACAAGCTGATTCTGGATCTGCTGGTCTATTTTTTTGTATTCCGTTGGCTGATTCTTGTAGGGCTGATATGATGATTCAAAGAGGTGCAGTTCCGGTTCAGGAAACAGCTAAAAGTTCCAAGGCTTAAATTTCAGAACCAAGAGAGGCAAACAAAACCATACATCCTCCCATTCTTCACTTGATTCAGCAAAGCCATAAATTGATGAACTGCTTGAAGAGCATGGTCGCCAAATCCAAGAAGCCGTTCGACAGTCTATGGTTGAGAATTGTAAGTAATAGTTGAGTTTAGTACAGTTTGGTTCTTCGGAACTCTCCAGAAATAGCACATTTTTTTTTCGTGGGTATTATGGTGGGCCGGTTAATACACATAAATTTTGATTTATTGGAGCCTTTTCGGTATGGATTTGGAAATGATTGATTTGAAACCTGTGAAGTCGATGTCTGAGGGGCTTCAGAAGCTTTCATACTGAATGGAATGAAAATTTCCATAAGGAAATGGTGGAAAGGATAAGCACGAGGAGATATTTCGTCGTGTGAGAGATAAATGAAAAGCCTTTATTAAAATTAATAAAAGTTATTTTTAATCATTCTTGCATTGATGCTTAAATTAGAAAATTAATCGAATAAAATTAAGTTCAATTAAAAGAAAAAAAAAAAAGTGCAAAACTATTTATGAATCCAAAAGGTTTCTTTAGTAGTTTTGACGAAATAATTAGACCTGACAAAATAGATTTAGACTTAT
The DNA here is from genome assembly GCA_028571225.1 of Parsonsia alboflavescens. Lineage (NCBI taxonomy): Eukaryota > Viridiplantae > Streptophyta > Magnoliopsida > Gentianales > Apocynaceae > Parsonsia > Parsonsia alboflavescens. The sequence goes on from JAOXNR010004467.1 coordinate 26,169, forward strand.
ATTCTAATCTATTTCGGGCTTCGTGGGCAAGTCGGGCTTTCTTTTTTTAAGCTTTTTTGGAATCAGTCACAACCATAGTTTCAAGGGCTTAAGTGTAGCAAAGTCAAGTCGGGCTAACTCATCTTGATAAGTGTGGCGATGAGTTTAGGATGTTAATGACTAAATCACATAATTGTTTGAGATGAAGAAAATTAAAAGCTGTTGTCTAGTTAATTGACATTGGAAACATGTGAAAAATTAAATGGGCATGTTGGAGGGAAAGGAGAAGAGAGAGCGGGGCGACTGAGAGTTGAAAAAAGGAGTGAAATTGAGCTGAAGGGTAACTCGGTAATTGAACATTATTTAGATAGATTCTAGATGAAATTATCATTTGTTAAGGATAAAATAAATAATTCAATTGTATTTTTTATTTTGAATTATATAAATAACAATAATTTTAAAATAAAATTTTCTTTATTAAACAATATTCTTTTTCAAACCAGACGTATAATAAGGACCTTCATCGATGTTGTAGTTGGTGAAACAAAACAAAATTATTTGCGCCAAGTACGAGGATGCAAGTTCACGCGTCCTCCCTCCTCCTCTTCTTGAATATATATATATATTTTTTTCTTAATTTTATTTTTGAAGGGTCTACGGACCAGCTGTAACCTAATATAGGTAATATGATGAACTTAAAATTTTATTTTATACATATTCTTATATTAAAATTATTATATTAGATATTATATTCATAATTATCGATGTTGGAATATATAATAGTGAACAACAAAAATTTCAAAGTTATATTTGGTATTCTATTGAGCTTTTAGCTTTTTAATTATGAAATAGAAAATTATAAATAAATTACATTGGAAGGAAAAAAAAATTGTCTTTCGTAATTCTTATTCAGTGCTTAACAATAATTTGTGTAACACCATTAATGAGTGGATAGACGGATTCCACCTCCACCTATCGCCACTTATCATCAAATTTGAAAGAAAAATACTATTATGTATGAAATTGAACTTTCCATTTGATTTTAATAAAATATATGAAATATATTTGATTTATTTCATTAGAGAATATCAATTTATTTATAAAATTTTAACTAAATTAAGAAATGGGAGATTTGATTTTGGATGGAGAAAATTTATTTTTTAATTACCACATAACATGCCTCATCGACAATTATAGTTCTCCCTTTTTTAAAAAAAATTTTCTAGATCCCCAAATATGTTACGGTTGATAACTTTAGTTTTCCCCCCTTTTTTTATTTTTTAAGTCCTTGAATATATTACGGGTTGTAACTTTGATTCTTTTTCTCATTTATTGGCAAAAAAATGTCGGAGCCACCTATCTGAACCTTGTCTCCAATTTATTTTAGGGGCAAATTAGATATTTCACTTCCCCCCCCCCCCCCTCTTTTTTTTAATTAACGATTAATTCTCCCAATTTCGTTAGATTTCCTAATTTCTCCCAATTTTGCAACAGAAATAGAGAACAATTATTGGGGAAATTATGTTCACAGTTTCAAAATTAGAGGAAATTAGGAAATTTGATGAAATTTGGAGAATTAATCTTTAGTTAAACTAAAAAGGGGAGCGAAATATCTAATTTGCACATGAAACAAATCGGAGATAAGGTTCAAACATGTGGCCCCAAACCAATAAATGAGAAAAAAGACTAAAGTTGCAATCCCATAATATATTTGGAGACCTAGAAACTTTTTTTAAAAAAAATGAAAATGAAAATTACCGATCATAATACATTTGAAAATTAAAAGCGTCAATTATCCATATTCTATAATAGTTGTGTAAGTGGATGGACCCACACATCAACATCAAAAAGACAAGTTCCACTTGGAATATAGGAACTAATGATATTAATATCAACCTATCAGAGCTCGATTGCAGCTGTCAATATTTCTCAGATGAGGATAAACATAAGTGATTTGGCTTTAAATTAATTAATTGTGCTTTACTTAATCCAATCTAATGAAGATTTGATTTCTTGGGGACATCTTCTTGATTCGACTCTGTTGTCTTCAGTTGGTAAAGCATCTATATCTTTAATTAGCATCTGTCTTGCACTATGGTTAGTAAGAATTTATTATATTGGCTCTAGCAGTAATCTTTCCACACACTTACTGGCCCAACAAATACATCTTCTCCTTCGAATCACTTAATCATCCCATTGTTTACGACAATTCTTTTTTACTTTTCTTTTATAAAATTGTAGAGAATTCTAAGGCTTTATTGGGAATGCGAGGCAGAGGGGAGAGGGGAGAGGGGAAGGGGAAGGGTTCAATTTATTTCCCATGATGGAAGTAATTATATTTACTTCATTTTTGTTGGTATCAATGGAGGGAAAATAAATGATAAATATTTTTTTATGTTTGAGTATATATAAAAATGAAATGGACGGAAAATAAATCTTAACAAATTTACTATTATACCCATTTGAATAAATTTTTAAATGAGTCTGCATAATTTCTTTTGTTGAATGTCTCTCTACATATTTATATAAATAATATTGTATATTTTTTTAATTTTTTTTTAGAAAAGGTTTATTATTAAAATAATTTATCTAGAAAAAATTTATACAATATTTCATGAAAAAAATATATTTATCCTAATAAAATTATAAAATATTTGGGAATTGTTTGTGAAGTGAAGAGAGTGATACTTGTGGGGGAAAAAAGGGATTAAAACGTAATTTCAAAGAAAATATATCTTCAATCCATCTAAATGTAAAGGGACAAAAATACTAATGTACCTTCATTCAAACAAAGTAAAATATCATCTTTACTCCCTGATTTACTCCCCTCCTCCTTTCACCCGCTCTACTAAATGAGAGTAAATGTGTAGAAGATGACAATTACTTGTGGATTGGAAGGAAGCATTATTGAAGAAAGAATATGATTAATAATAAGCAATAATCTACAAGCTATTCGTGTAGAGGGGGCAAAACTCCTTTTATAAATTCATATTAATTAACAACAATTATGAAAATCAAGACCACATATTTGACGGTTAATTCACACCTTTGGGTGTAAAAGATTAGAATTTATGCAATTTAGAATATTAATTTGTGTATGGTTGACTTGACAGACATGGAATGGAAAATGATTAATGAATAGAATAGAAAATTATAGTACTTTTTTTTTTCTCACTCTCTCTCTCATTCGTGGTCAAATATTTAGATTCTTTTTTAAATTATTGTAATTAAAATTTTTAAAAGTATAAATTTAATTAAAAAAGAGGTTAAGAAAAATAAAATAATGTTGAAAAAATTTCAACATATATAAATTAAGAAGAAATAAAACTAAAACTAAAATAATATTTAATTTTAGACAACGAAATTAATTATGATTTAAGGATTGTGCCTGCTTTCTTCCAGTGAAATCTACTAATACAAGTTTGAAATCTATTCAGCATAGTTCAAGATTTCCATATAAGAAAAAGGTGTATAATCATTGCCATTTTACCATAAAATGGGATCACTTGAAGCATATACTATCTAGCAAGAACAATTTTGGGGGTATATCCCTTGACGGCTTGAAGGACAGCATTTTTTTGGTCACGTGATTTCAGTAGAAAACTTGTCTTCATAGATCCTGAGAAGTTAGATTGTCCGAAACGGATAGTTATTGAATTTGAATCAAATCAACGCTCTTCTAATTAGATTCTATACTCAAATATTGATAGTGATTGTGGATTAAAAAAGAAAAGGAATATATATATATCAAAAACTCCTAGTATAGACATTGAGAGATTCAAGAATTCTCAAAAAGAATGATGCTCTTTCTAAACCAGAATTATGCTACTTTGAATTAAGTTTCTAAAAATACCAAAATTCCAGCTTTATCCTCCACTTTATTCATGAAACCACCAAAAACCCATCTTTAATTGTTGCTCTATACTCATTTCTCAAGTAATCCAAAACTGGATATTCCAGATGCGGCGTCTCGCTAATTCGTCCAACTGGACAAACCTGGGTCCAGGTATCCCAGAATTTGCTCCTATAAAAGCCTCAATTTTTTCTGATTTCTTCACATCAAAATGCATAATTGATTGAAGATTAGCATTTTTCTTGAAAGATACTAAGTGGGTTGTTAAAAATTTTGAACAAAAAATGGTTAAATTTTCCAGTGAATCAGAGAGTTATGATCAAGAATTGATCTTTGGTTTTTATGAGGGAGTTGAGGAGGATTCATCTCAGAGTTCTTGCAGTAGTTTTAGCTTTGGCTTTGATGATGGGGAAACCATTATATTTGATGAGGAAGATGATGAGAATTCTTCTAATTACCTTGACGAATCTAAGGCTTTCTGGGAATCACAAGAAGAGCTTCTTCAGGTAAAAATTATATTTCTTCTTTATAATTAGATCACAAGAACAGTTTCTGGGAATCAAGAAATTTAACAGAGTTGATTGATTACTCTTTCCTTGCAGGCAACTTTGCGTAGAACTACTTCTATTGAGACCAAAATCAGAAAGGCCACAAAGGAAGCCCTGAGCGAGATACACTCCACCGGAGTCAACTGTAATTGCCGGAAAATGGCAGCCCACAGTTGCCGGAATTGTACACAGAAACAAATCTCCAACCGCCTCCAAGATGAAGGCTTCAATTGTGTCATTTGCAAGTCTAAATGGAGACCCTCCCCTGAAATTCCATCAGGTACATATGCAAGTCTTATTGTTGAAATTAATTTGCCTTTCTCGATTCCTAAACCGGTGCGTTATCCCTTAGTTGACGAGTATTGGACATTGGAATATGTATCAAATAATGTCGATTTCAATTGAACCATTTTTTTCAGGTGAGCATAGCTATATGCAAGTGGAACATAATTCGGCTAGAGAGGGAGAGATGAAGATAATAATAGAATTAAATTTCAGGGCACAATTCGAGATGGCCAGATCTAACCAAGAATACGATCGTTTGATCAATCGACTGCCCGAAGTTTACGTAGGAAAATTTAGCAGGCTGCAAAACCTTGTCAAGATTTTGTGTGCGTCATCCAAGAAATGCATGAAGGAGATGAAAATGCATATGGCACCATGGAGAAAGCATAAGTACATGCTGGCAAAATGGCAAGGCAAACCTGAGATAATTAAGGGAGCAACAATATTGCCTGTTAGGGAATTAATAGAAAGGCCTACAAGGACAATTAGACCAAGGGCTTCCATGCTTACCTTTGATTTGCTAGAAAATTTTCCAGGCATGCATTGCTCAACGATGATTAAAGTGGTATGATCTGATGACCCGCGGGATATCATTTTTGTTTTTTAAATATATTGTTGTGAGAGGATTTTTATCTTTTATTAGTATCGAATATCGAATATCAGGTTTGAATGAGTTGTAAGTGTATGAGTTCTATAGATTTTTTCAAGTTTTAATCTAATTAATCAGTTAAAGTGCATTAGGTCTGGAGTTTTTTTTGGTTGATGTCAGATGAACTACAATTTATAAAGTTTTGGAGATCTAAATGGTCCTCAATGTTGTAGATTAACTAGGTCACACACACACTCAAGACAAAAAAATAGAAATTTTTTGGACAGGAAATTACTTTGAAAAAACTTTTTCACAGAAAAAAAAAAAAAAAGAACAAAGAATATAAGGGGCTCTCTCTCTCTCTCTCTCTCTTAGCAATCTTGAGTAGGCTCAGGTTCAGTTCTCCATAACAAGACAATTCTGGAACAAGGTTTTTTTTTTTTTTTTTTTTTTACAATAATGTAATTATGTTTCTAGACCCTTCTAGTTGTAAATTACTTAATTTAAATTTGACTTCATTTACCAATATTCTCCCACTTGAAGTCAAACTTCATAGCTTCCATTACACCTATTGAAATCCACAGTAGGTCTTCACAATCACATTTTCAAGTGTATCTTGCAAGAAATCCAGTAGTGCTTGGTTCCCACCACTGTCTTTGTTAAGAAATCTGCAAGATTGACTTGTGTATGAACCTTGAGAATATCAAACTTCTTTTCTTCTAGAGCCTTCCTTATGAAAGGATAGCAGACATTGATATGCTTTGTTCGATCATGATAAGAGGCGTTCTTTGCCAAGTGAATGGCACTTTGGCTATCACAATAAATTAAATATTGTGACTGCTTCAACCCAAGCCATCTAAGCATACATTTGATCCATATCATTTTCTTCGTAGCTTTTGCTAGTGCTATATACTCAAATTCTGTGGTTGACAAAACAACATTCCTTTGCAATCTAGACATCCAGCTTATAGGCATACCTCTAACCAAAAACATGTATCCCTTAGTAGACTTTTTGCTATTTTTACAGGCTGCATAGTTTACATCTACATAACCAACTACTTCAACGTTATCATAAACAAATCTTAGACAGTAATTTTGTGTCCCTTTGAGATGGCGCAAGATCCATTTGATTGCCTCCCAGTGTTTAGGTCCAGGATTACTCATAAACCGTGAAACAACTCCCACTGCATAAGAGATGTCTGGTCTTGTGCAGACCATAGCATACGTTAAGCTCCCAACAGTAGATTTGTATGGAAATTTCTCCATTTTCTGACAATCCTAATTGAATTTGGGACAATCTTTTGAAGCTAATTGAAAGTGACAAGCAACGGGAGTGTTCACAGAAGTACACCCATTCATATTAAAACGTGTTAATACTTTGCCAATATAATCAGATTGGCTTAACCATAGCCTTATGTGGAACCGATCCCTTGAAATTTTCATTCCAAGGATCTGTTTAGCAGGGCTCAAGTCTTTTGTAGCAAAACACTTGGCCATCTCCCTATTTAAGCTTTGAATCTACCCAACATCATTGCCAGCAACAAGCATATCATCGACGTACAACAGCAAAATAGTGATCTTGCCTGAAGAATCTCTTTGCAAATATAGACAATGATCATCATCACATTTCTTGTAGTTCTTTCTTTGCATGAAGTTGTCGAATTTCTTGTACCACTGTCCTGTTTTAGCCCATATAGATTTCTCTTTAATCTGCAAACTAGATTTTTAACTTTAGTAAAACACCAGTCTAGCAGCCTCATATATATTTCCTCCTCCAAATCTCCATGTAAAAATCTTGTTTTGATATCTAGCCGCTCCAATTAAAGATTCAGCTTTGCAACCAAAGTTAAGACAATCTGAATAGAGGAATGCTTTACAACTAGAGATTAGATATCTATAAAATCAATCCTCGGCTTTTGTCCAAGCCTTTCACGATGAGTCTTGCTTTGTAGCGCTTGTCTCCATTTGCTTCTTCCTTAATTATATGCACTCATTTGCTATTTAATCCTCGCTTCCCATTATGCAAAGGAAGCGACTCCCAAGTATCGTTGTGCTTCAGACCATCCAATTCTTCTTGCATTGCTGCTTTCCATTTAACAGCATTAGGAGAAGAGTTAGCTTCCTGAAATGACTTTGGTTCTAATTTATCAGTGTATAGAATGTAATATAGTGATGGAGAATATCTAAGCGATTGCCTCAATAGACGAGTCGACCAGCTAACAGAATGAGCGGGAACAACAGCATCATCTACTTAACTAGAAAGATTATGTTGTTGGTCATTGAAATCCTCAACTTCGCCTCCATCTTTAGCATAGGTGCTTTTCTCATTGTGACCATCAATGCTCAGTTCATCATCATCTTAGTCTTCATCCAATGCTTTGGGATGACATAGAGGAATATCAACAAGAGGGTTATTATCCTTTGAACCTTTTCTTCATTCTTGTAGAACATCCGTTCTTCATTGAAAATTATATCTCGTCATCTAATCACCTTTCTAATTTGAGTATCCCACAACCTGTATCCAAGGTTGTCACTAGCATATCCTAGAAACATTCATGTTCGTGCTAGCAACCTGTATCCTGTATTTTGTCGATGCACATAGGCTTCACAACCGAACAAATTCAAGTGGGTGAGTGATGGAGCTCTCCCATTCCACATATATTCTGAAATTTTCACTTTAAGAGCTGTATGAGACAATCGATTAATAAGATAAACTGTAATAGTTGTAGCTTCAGCCCAGAAATGCTTTTTAACTCTTGAATGTTGTAACAGAGATCGCAGTTGCTCAAGAACAGTTAGTTTGTAGTTTTCAACTACCCCATTATGTTGAGAAGTATATGGTGGTGTCTTAGTATGAATAATTCCTGGATCCCTGCAGAAGTTTTCAAACTCATTGGAGGTGTATTCTCCTCCATTATCAATCACCAAGCGTTTGATAGTACAACCAAATTAATTTTCCACACGATCCTTGAAATGTAAGAATTCCTCAAAGACTTGATCTTTTGATAAAATAGGATGCAATCATGTCTTTCGACTAAAGTTGTCAATGAAGGTAACCCAAGAAGAAGCACCACCCAAAGAGGTAACAGAAATGGGTCCAACAACATCTGAACAAACAAATTCAAGTTTCATCTCACTTCTTTTAGAAAGATGCTTCTTAAAATTCACATGCTTTAACTTTGCCATCGCACAATCTTTACAGAATTATAATTAAAAATGATCATGCTTTGGCAGTTAATTATTAGAGATAGGAGCTTTCATACCAGTTTCACTCAAATGCTCGAGTCTTTTGTGCCGACGACTAAAGTTTTCAGTTTTAGCAACTACAATATTACCTCTCACTGTTGCAGCATGCAAGACGTACGTGCTCTCTTCATTTTGCGCACGTGCCAACACCAGTGCTCTTTTAGTTACTTTCCAACTTGCAGCTCCAAAGGTTACGGAATAGTCAGCAGAATCAAGTTGACCTGCAGAAATGAGATTTTTCACAAGTTGGGGTATATGGCATACTTCTTGCAAAGGAAATTTTCTGCCATCCTTTCCTTGTAAAGAAATAGATCCGACTCCTTTGATTTCGTATGTTCTATCATCACCAAGGTGCACATACTGATTTGAGACCTTAGAATATGTCAAGAAAGCAAAGGCATCTAGACATGCATGAAATGAAGCACCTGAGTCTAGAATCCAAATATCAGGATTTGAATACTGGGAGAAGTTGACCTGGTTGTCACTTGCAATCAGCACAACTTCCATTTCTCCATCCGAAGATGAGGCTTGATTGCTTTCATGCTCTTGCTTTTGAAAACCTTTATTGCTTCTACCTTCATTTTGCTGCTTTTGCTTTCTATTTCGCATATAGCAATTTTTAAGCAAGAGACCCTTCTTCTTGCAGTTCCAGCATTCAATATCTCTATTCACAGATCTTCCTCGACTTATACTTTGTCCACGTTCTTTTCCCTTGGACAAAGAATGACCCCTTTGCATTGCCAATGCCTCACCAGCACTTTTGGAGTCAACAACTCTTGTTTTTTCAGCTTCCAGTAGTGTAGAGATGACGGTATTAAGGGAGGGCAAAGACTTTGATGCTGCAGTTAGAGTAGTTCTAGCTGTTTCCCATGAGTCTAGCAGACAGCTTATAATAGCAATTACTCTAAGGTCCTCTTCAAATGTTACCCCTAAATCATCAATCTGAACAAACAAACTATTCATTTCATCAAGATGAGTTTGTAATGTTGTCCCTTCTTTCATTTTGATCTTAAAAACTTTGTTAATGGTGTAGTACTTGTTCAGTCCACTTGGCTGGTCATACCTCTCATTTAGAGTCTTTCAAAAAACGTGTGCTTCTGTGATTCCTCGATGAATCTGCAGTATACCATTTCTCAAGCAAGGTCGTATGGTGGTGAGAGCCTTCCGGTTGAGCTTGTTCCATTCTTCATCAGGATACTTTTTGTTCCGATTTATAGGTCCACTTTAAACTTGCACAAGATTCATATCCAGTATAAACAAATTGTCATCTAGTGATAGCATATTTATATCAGACAAATCTTGAAAATCTATCAATAAAGTACCAAAAGTTTTATTAATGGTAGATTGAGTTACACCTACATATTTTTTAAATGTATAGTTTCCTCTAGCTATAAGAAAGCAGAAATTTCAGGTAATATATCATCAAAATTTTTTTATGGTTTTTCTATATTCAATATTTAATTAATTATTTAATAAATATATATAAAAAATATTTTTTATATTAACTAATCAAAGATAAAGTCAAATTAATTAATAACAAAGTCAATGATTATGTATTTAATTCAAGAATTAATAATATAATCAAGATTTATATAAAAAATAAATTCACTTGCAAAAGATTTAAGAAGTGATGTAAGATTGATTAATATAATTTTTTTTTTACAATTAATATATTGTTGGTAGTTTTATTCATCAATAAATAAGCATATAATGACTTATTTTTCTATCGGAATAAACAATTTATTGTGATGGAAATATTTTTCCTTCAATAATGTATTTACCTATAGTGAAGAAAATAAAAACTGTCAGAATAAGAGTTCTTATACTCACACTACAAAAAATAGGGGGGGGGGGGGGGGGGGG